>OY982572.1:18716723-18826311 GCA_963859945.1 Euplagia quadripunctaria | reverse complement strand
GAAGGAGCACGTTATGGTCGGCATTCAGATCAGTGTCGATGGAAGACCAGGCATCATGCTTGCTGATCCCGGATACCACGTACCCAGGATCGTTACTGTAATGGCAGATCGCGCGTACCCCCATACAGGTCAGTTTATTTAAAACATCCGTTCACCGTTAATTTCATAGGCCAAAATATTTGTCAATTTCTCTTGAAGTTGTCTTATTATTGTTGTTGTATTGTCTTATTAGACGTAACTAGCACCGCCTTCACTAGACTAGTAAATAACAAAATTTAAGGTCCTTTATTTTCCAATAGGCTGGTTCACCCAATCCGAAGATCCAAACTGCCGCAAGGAGTACAACTACACATTCAACGTTTTGAACAGCGGCTACGTGGAATGGCAGGAGCGAGAAACTCGGGACACTACGCTCAAGTGCCAGACCTCGTTGGTCTACGTCGCTAGGCAGTACTTGGATGGCGTCAATGTCACTGAAAGGAGGAACCTCGTATACAACTTTAGGTGAGATTTGCGTTATTTGGATTTTGATTTTCATGCTCTTCGTAATTGTTGTCGGTCCAGGGAAAGGGGACAGTGACTCTCGCCCTGGGTACGCTCACGTAGGTATATGTATATTATTATTGGTTTGAGTGGTAAATCGACCAATTACTACCGACCAACTAATGGTATTTCGACCATTTCTGGTCCTTTGTAGCACTACATACGTTAGGTAAGAACTTCGTTGACCGTTTCATTTACGATTATTAAGCTCCTGTAACAGTTTTTACTAGCGCAGAGAAATATATTACTAATCTTACCCTTCTCCCAAATTTATTTGGGGTCAAGCGCAATCTGCTTTTTCTTCCATTCCACTTTACTATTCGTCATGTCACTGCTTACTTGCTTGTAAGCAGTGAATTGACGAATGGCCATATCTATCATGCAGTCCATCCATATTTTTTTGGTCGGTCCGCTTATCCCACCGCATCACATGTCCATACCACGATTTTCTGTTATATAAAATACTGACATAACTTCGCTATCAGTGTTCCTTCGGCTAGATGGTGCTAGTTTTTTTTTTGGTAAATAGTATCTAAAAGAGAATGCACGTATAACCCAAGCGGCTCGGTGAGATCAAGTTTCAGTTAATTTAGTCTTTAAATTTTTATACTGTTTTTTTTTTAGATTGCAAAATCAAATTATCAACAAAGTTAATATAGCTCTATACGTGAAGACTTGTAATTGGCTTTCAGGTGACTATTGAAATTTGTATCGTATTTAACATTTGTAGCTGTATTATTTTATCCCTTCGATAAAGTCACCTTATATGTATTACTACAGAATTTCTATATATATACGTAGGTACAAATATTATTAATTTATTTTATTTCGCGCACTTAGGAATGCGCAACTCGGAATACTTACTTTATATTATCTAGAAGTTCAAAAAGCTAAAACTTTTAATCAATATGTGTAATAAGTTTAAAACATGTGCGAAAAATTAGCTACAAGAAGCTACAAGGGTACAAGTATATATATTGACCTATCATGATACGGAAAGTCTTTATAGACTTTGTATAACGGCAGTTCAAGTCTTACTGGTTAATAATTTAGAAGAAAACATTTACAACTTGAATGAATAATGGTATAAATTCGACCACCAAGCGCCCTGTAGTACATATAACAGTACTACGACAGAGATTCAAGTGTCTAATTTATCAGTTTCCTAGACAGTCAGGGGTAACAACTGAATCGTATCAGTTAAATAACTGACATCGCTACAGTAAGGGTAAATCCATTAATAACGTAAGTCCAAAATATGGGGAAGGGATCAAATAAAATGTCATCAAATCTTATTTTAATGGGGGGAGGGGCAAATTTGAGTAGGTATTTTTGGTCTTAACTTCTTGTAGGTATAATGTTGATAAAAAAAATCATGTTCAAAAAGAGTGTCTGAGAGTTACTTGCCTGTTCCTCGCCATAGAATCTATGTACGTGAAGGCGACTTGCTTCACAAGCAACCGATTCTGACCGACTCTAAAATAATTCTAAAATAAATTGGTTTCATTGAAATAAGTGATTTTGATTTGATTGATGTAGGTATCCTGATCTCAAGAATCTTTTCCTGATTTGTTTACAGAAGTCTTCTCTCACGCGACCAGAAAGGGCATCTGATCGCCGGTCTTTACTTCCCCGTAGGTGCCAGTGGCAAAGACGCGCAGTTTACTGTTTTCCACGATAATGGAACAGAGAAAATCAAAACAAAATATAAGTTCAGCACTTTTGCTGATCCTGACAATGTAAGTATATGACAAATACGTCATTATAACATAAATACCTATAAATACTCCCGACTCGAAAATCCCTTCAACGATTACAAAATGCCTTACATCATTTTGGAAAAGAGCCGATACTCTTACACTACTGGACCGATATTAACCAAACATAGCTAAGAACCACTGCAAGGAAACTGGCTTTCAAATGAAAAAAAAAACGCATCGAAATCGGTCCATCCGTTTGAGAGCTACGATGCCACAGACATCGACGTCAAACTTATAACCCCGTCGTTTTTGGGTCGGGGTTAAAAATCAAAACTCATGTCGATAATTCGAGAAGTGATGAAATTTACACACACAAAAAATAAGCACACTCCCTGGCACTCAAGCTTGTTGGTGCGGTGGTGACCCCACTGAGGAGCATCAGGACCAAAGAAACAGGATTCTCTAGGACGGTGGTTTTTCTCCAGTCATTGCGGCTTAAATTTGAGAAACGACCTACCTTCTTCACTCGAAAAAACTCGTTCGTGTACTTAATTCGCTAATGTTTAACAACATAGTAATTTGTTGTGTAAATAATGTTGTAACATTCGGTAAATATTAGCGTAGCAACGAACCTTATCAGTGGTACGATACATAATGTGGTTTAACGCTGGAGAAAATGCTGAAAAACTTAATAAATTTTGTAGGTGATCAGAGCCTTTTGGAGTTGATAGTTCTAGTTCACATATATCTAGAGTTTGTGTGTTTTGGTAACTGCGCTGGTTCTGGAACTACTAACCAGCTGGATTTGAAAACTTCTGCATTTTGAACGTTTTTTAGGAAAGTTCATAGGTAGTCTATTTAACGTCACGCTATGACCCTCAGGAGTGGAGCAGTGACCGGTGTAACTGTTGGGTACGGCTAGTTATTATTTCAAGTCCTCATAATTAATATACAAATTAAAGTAGGTAAATAGCCTCTTATTTCATTTATTTTCAATGTCCATGACATCGCTATCTGTATACCCATTAGCATATTAAAACAGATAATGAAAGGTTAACGATAACGTAATAACAGGAGTGATGTTATATAGCAAGATACGTATTCATAATATTGAAGGCTAGCTACAATTCATAGGCTAATGTTTCGAAATAGATGATCAATATTTTATCACGTGACTAATACCCTTGGTTTTAGAGCATGAGACACTATAATATCACATTTCTTGGTTCGATACGTACCTACCAAATGGTAAATTTTACAAAATGTCATGTTCGCACTTGGTAACACTACATAAGTTGGTAATCAAACATACATTCCTTAAATGATCAACAAATCATGAAAAACAATACCTACCCGTAAACACTGTCAACACTAATGGAGTCACTCTAGGTATTTGGATATATTCCCTACCCATATCCTACTTTCTATTACAAATACAATACTACGCGCCAGTCAGCCTGTGACCACGGCCAGTGGAACCTGGTCGAAACGTTGGGCAAATAATAATAATAACTTCACAGTCTCACACACGGCCGTCTGATCCCAAACTAGGCAGATCCTATATTATGAAAACCAGACTGCTGATAAACGTACTTATATATTTCTAAATACATACATATTATAAACAAATTACACCCAGACACAGAACAAATGGTCATGCTCATAACACAATTATTTGTCCTGGGTGGGCATCGAATCAAATCAAAGGTATGTAATCCCTATTAATAGATCGCCTTGGTTTATTCACGTCAACATAATTATATTTTTACGGAACGCGAAAGTTTAAAAGTTAGTATATTTTAAGTTCTCTGATCGGGAAAATCGAATCCAAGTACTTAGGTACTTTACTGTAATATCGATCCTACTGTACGGCGCGGCATCACAAAGACTGAGTTCAATGAAAAATACACTGTGACGTATGACAGAATTTAAATTGTATAGCCTGACTGGAGCAGTTTGCCCCTCTGGCAGTTTTCAAAATAACGAACACAGAAATTGAGCGTTATTTATTTAACCACTCCATAATTAAAATAACATTTACAAATGAACTTTATTTCTTGCCCACAGATTCCAAAATCAATAATTGAAGAAATTGAATTGTGCAACACACAAATGAACTACAAGAGCGGCGAACTACTGTCTATCATCTGCAAACTTGCCAAGCTAATGGACAACCAGCCTTTTATTGACCAGATGCTTGAAATCAACGAAGATATCTGTCGCATGTGCCTCTGACAAAAACAAAATGGCGCCCAAATCAACAACAAAATGGAGCGCTCTGATGACGAAGGCAACAAAGCCGAATGTCTAAAATCTTCAAATTAGTTTTTTTTTTCAATTAATTTGTAATTTCATTACTTATGTATGTTATACATTTTTTGGATAATTCTCTACTTTTTGGGTTAAAGGTATTTTTTATTATGTCGTAGTTGCTAAGATTACGTTCATTTTAATATTTATTTGAAATTGGGTTATTGGATAGCATTACTTTAATCACTTAATTGTTTAATAAACTACTCCTTGACATTCAATTTAATGACTTTCATTTTTTCGTCACTTCATGGCATCACATATAGAATATAGAAATCATTGACAGATATCAAAATAAGCGTTTGCTAATTATGGCCGTATGGTATGTTTCAAATGAAGCTCTGCATCATAACCTAAAAATCCCCAACATAAAAGAAGAAATAGAAAATTGTGTTCAATCATACAAGAAAAGAATATTTCATCACCCATCCTGGCAAACCACCTTTTGCATGAGTTTATATAGTCTGCAGACTCGAGCACAAATATCACTAGATTTGATACAAAACTAGCAAGCTACTATTGATTCATGGATGTGTCACAGGATGCATAACATACAAGTCATACATATATCCGCTAAAACAATTACTGAATGTCTCTTGATCAATAGACAGGTTGTAAGATAAGAGTATTGCCAAATAAAATACTAATGAATGAATTTTTTTTATATAGTAATAAATTTAAAAGACCCCCGACTCGAAAATCCCTGCTACGATTAGAAAAGAGCTGATGATCTTCGAACAGCTGAACAGATTTTCTTGAATTATATCTAAAAATACTCTCGATCAAGTCACCTTTCAAACAAAAAAAACCGCACTTAAATCGGTCAATTCGTTTGTGAGCTACGATGCCACAGAAAGAAACATACAGATATACAGACACTTCAAATTTATAATACCCCTCTTTTCACGTCTGGGGTTAAAGGCAGCTTTAAAATTTGTGGGCCGTTGATATCCTAACAAGGTGCTACAAAAGGCTCAATAGTTTTTGTATGGTAAAAGACATGAAAGGAACAGTAAAACGCGGATGACAGTGAACGCACAATAAAAAATCTTTCGAAATCAAATTTACTTTTTTATTATCGCACACAAATTATAAGTTAAATCTTTACATCTAACATCAACTAGTAATCTATTTTACACCTTAATTTCAACATTCCGAAAAATAAATAAAAAACGACTAAAATAAATAATCACGCTTTATTTAATGATTTAAAAAAATATGAGCGGTTTAAGCATCCAGCACCGCCGTACTTTGTGCAGAATAATGAAAAAACACAGACCATTATAGACAGAGTTGAAACCAAAGGATTGTAAGTGACGTCGCTGAATACGATAACATTCTATTTACAAGACTTTTTTAATATGTATTTCTGTTGTAGTTTTAGTTCGACTATACTTAATTGACACAGCGGTTACATTTCATTTGAATGAAGGAAATGAAAGACGTTTTGTTAGAAAATGTTACCGTTTCTTGCTCAAAGAGTTTTTTGTATTCATTATTACTTTTGTATGCTTTCGTATTTGCATTTTTTAGATGATATAATGTCGTTTACAATCCCTTGACTTTTGCACCCATCCACGTCCAGTAAGAAATTATTTATTTTGACACAAAGCATTATCGTAAACTGTGACAATAATATTACTTAATGAGTTGCCAAACACCGATAATTTAATACACATCTTAAGGATTAATGGAACTTAATACTAAACTTACTTATATTTTGTGAACGTCATATACACACAGATCAAATATCATTACAAGAACTCAATCTTCGAACTAATTTAAGAACCGAGTACTTACGCCGCGTTCCAATAAACAAGAAACGATTCGTTTTGCTTACGGACGGTAAAATTTCGTTGAATTTTCAATGAAAATTTTACCGTCCGTAAGCAAAACGAGTCGTTTCTTGTTTATTGGAACGCGGCATTCGTGAACTGACAGATTAATTAACTTGTATGTTTAAAATATACTTAATCATAAACAGTTTAGAATAAATATCAGTTAAACTTCGATCATTATATACCATAGACGTTTCGACGATCGTCGCTCAAAAAATGGCACCAACTAAACTGTGCTTAGTGTGCTTAATGCACAGTTGAGCTCTCAGACGCTTCGCGACCGCGCTAGAGCGGTGTGACGTTTTAGTTGTCGCTAAAACTATGCTTTAAAAATGCAAGAACGCATGAAATGTCGTACTTTCGATAAGTATAATATTTTTATGATAGCTTTAATTTTTGAAGTATAATACGTACCACGAGATTAATACGATCCATTGTGGTAAGTACTAAACTATAGACTACATTGCAGTTTTTGTATTAAACTTTTACAACATATTGAACATATTATATTCACAGGAACATACATTATATAATCTGGTTAATCATTAGGATGGCATATTAGAGCATGCTCGTAAAGTATGCGGAACTATCGAGTGCCATTATTTGACGCGATTTTTGTAGGAGATCGTGCATCTATGGTATTTTGGATCTAAGCAGAGAAATGAATTATTTTTCATATAGAACGAAAAAAATCTATAACGACGTCATTAGTACTAGTGCATTTTCATATTTAGGTGACAGTAATCAAAATAAAAGACAAGGGTCTGAAAACGCGCATACTATTGAAAATAACTAAAACTTTTGAATTCTCCGTCATCACGATCGTTACAAGTCGATCGAAACGTCGGGAAATCAAAGTTATTTATTATCCTCAATTAGTATACGCGAGTGAAGCTTGTCTTTAATCTTATGTTTTTTGTACAAATCGCGAATGTTTAAAATACTTTGTCATTTCAATATTTCCTCTAGCAATGAGTAATTTCAGTAATATTACGTCTATATTTGTTTTGCAGTCTACACTCGGGTGAGATAAACATACACCTGTATTTTATGGGAACGTTCTTCAAGCAATTTTTTTTTGTAGTTTTTTTTATCTTAACTCTATAGTAACAGGGGTATTACTAGAATATATCACTGGTTTGCGAGAATAGCGACGGAACTAAAAATTATGAATTTTAGAGAATGGCAATGTTTTGTGATTTCCGCTAGAGTATTTTGTTCTAAATATATAATGAACTCTTGTCGCTTTCTAACGAACGTTAGCACGAAATCGACGTTGCATCTCTGTTCAACATAAAATATCAAAGATTTATGATCGTTTAGCATACTTAGTTCAATTCGACTGAATTTTGAATTACGTCGATATTCTCGCAAACCAGAAAAATATATATTGTATATTTATTACTAGAATTCTTATTTAATTCTAACATCTAAACTATAGTATGTTAACAGTTGGTTCATTTAGTTAGTGTGAGGGTTCAAACGCTGAACCTCTCGATCATAAGTCCGACCTCAGCCACTACGCTACCGGCGCTATCATCTACAATGAATCAACACTACAGTGACTTATTGGATCCCTTTATTCCGAACAATTTGAATAGAAGTGAGATGTTAATACCCGACTTCCGTGGATGTTGGTTGATAATTAACTCAATGTTAACATAGTGATTAGGTACCCTAAAATTATTTATATAAAAAAAATACATAGGGTGTAAGAGACGATATGTACCGAAAACTGAAATGATAGATTCAGATCAAATTCCGAGTTCATAATTGTTTGGGATTTTCTGTCGGAAATATTCCATTTTTATTTATTAAGAATGTTAAATGAGTAAACAGATGATTTTCCTTTAAAATATGATTAAATAATTAATAATGTCGAAAAAATGTAATTTAATCAATGTACTGATTTCCAAACATTTCATGAAATTAGCTGAGTAAGACGTCATAGTCAGTTCGTAGTCAGAGGACACTGCGGTAGTCGTAAATTGCGTAGCGCGAATACAATTGTAAGTCTAAAGGGTCTAAGTGCCAAAAAATCTAAAATCAATATTTTTACGTAAATACTATCTAAGTGTCAAGCCTAATAATATCCAAAAGGATCTAATGCCTGTTTCTTTTAAAATTTGACCCATACACAAATAAAGTTGTGGCGTGGTCTAATCCACCACTGTGCGGTTCTCCAGATTTTTTTTTGCCTCGCATAACCAATATATAAAAATGTAATATATAAATAAAATAATAAAAAGGGTATGAAAAGCTTTGAAAGCTTATTCAAAAGAATCTCAGTCTCCAGCTAGTAACAAAATAACGGTGGCTAGGGATATGCAACAAGTAATTTTCACACGGACACTGACACATAGACAAATGTTTTATATATCTAAAATAATAAAATTGGCACTTAGACCCTTTAGAATTACAACCTTTCAATTATTTATTATAAATAATTAAGCTTGCACTTTTATGACTGACCTCTGCATCGTGATAAGTATCGGTGATGATAAAATAGTTTTTGGTACGTCATACCTTACACCGTTAGTCTATCGGTGAGTGATTACGTTATAGAAATTGTATCTAATGCCTTATATTGAAGATAAAACATTATTTTCTATAGACATATCATATTGAACATTGGCTTTTAAAGACATTCTATAAACAATTTCATTTGGAACTTGAAAATTGTTTGCCTATGCTTAGATTCTAATGAGTTACAATTAAATTAAAAACTATAAATGATTCAAGAACCTTCTATAATTCTAAGTCATTTAAACGTTCTACTATTTTGTTTAAATGTACATTTTATAGTTATAGAGATAACATATCATTACTTTTGGGGACACTTTGCATATTCATTACGACCTTCTAATTTATATGCACTAAGGAATTTTGTATCGCAAGTAATTTAAATGATTACTATTTTTAACTTAAACATATACGTATTAGACAATAACGGCTTAATTGAAGGTTAAAATCTACCCAAAATTGCGTACAAGTGAGGGTAGTTGATAAATATGGTAGTTTAAAGTAGTAACTTTAAACTACCATATTACATACATTACATACTGTACTGCAGTAGCTTTATGGTAGTCTTTTTTTTAAGGCAACTCCTGCATTAGGAATTACTCTTGTGTCGCGGGGGACTTTACAAAGAACACCCAGACTCGGGTGAGAATCGAACCCACGATCTATGGCATAGCAGTCAGGGTCACTAACCACTAGGCCAACAGGCCCAATGAAATTAAGTGTTAGATATGACTGAAAAATAAGATTTTTTATTATTGTTGAACCAAACAATGCATGACGTCACTGGTTGTTCTATTGTATTTTTCTTTATGGCAAGTGATGCCGTTGTCGACAATTCTACTAACGTCAGTCGTGCGCTGAAGTGTGTGTAATGTGTTAAAGAGAACGAACACTAATTCTGTCGAAATTGGACTCGTTGCGAATAATGTAAATTTTGAAAGTAATTGTGCTAATGGTGTAAGGACCGTTCGCCGACATACGGATGTATATACATTACTATACAACAATTACAAATATTCTTAACTAGTGGAAATACAGCGAGGCGAATACACTTTACGGTATATTGGAGAAAGCACACTTGTTGTTAGTCGATTTATTCAGTAAAAATAAAGTCAACTAAAAGTCTGGTCACATGAGTATCAAATTACAAGAATATTATATCCGTTAAGTTAAGAAAAACTAAAACAAGATTTAATACTATGTATCCACTTGTTGCCATTATTAAAATCGAGCAAAAAAAACACTTTTCTAGTAGGGGGCTCCCCTTTAATTTTTTTATTATTTGTTTTTATAGCGGCACCAGAAATACATCATCTGTGAAAATTTCAACTGTCTAGCTATCTCCGTACAGCCTGGTGACAGACAGACAGACAGACGGACAGACGGACAGTTAAGTCTTAGTAATAGGGTCCCGTTTTTACCCTTTGGGTATGGAACACTAATAACACGTTTTAGTAGCGAATCAAATTAAAAAGTAAAACCGCTTTCTATTATTCTATCCTGGCATAACCATCAGACCTTCGTTACAAAGCCCAGTCTGTTGGACTCGTTAAAAGAAATCGTATGAGCCCAAACTGGAGGGATTTACTACTAGCCACTGAAGAGTTCCACTAACCACCTCCTGGCTCCGTCATCAGATCAGCTCCAAGATGCCAAATATAGTATTGTTATCCGAACTACATTTTCGAAACGACAGTTAGAAGTAGGTTAAATTGACTTCCATTCCATCCATTGATTTGTTTACACTGTTAAAACCGTTTTAAAAGACACCAAAGGCATTCACATATTAATATGACTACTAATACTCAAAATGACCGGGAAATATTTTGCTTTCTTGAGCCACTCGATGCCAATCAAGTTTGTCTGTTAATTACTTTTCGTTTCTCCTTCATTGGCGTCAGCCTCGTAATGGTAGGTAGGTGTTTATTGTTTATTCTTTCACAATATATAGTACTATATGCAATCTTAATCTTGTGGAGTAACAGTATCACAGCTGTTCAGACTCCTAGTGAAAGCATTGAGGTACCTACTTAACACTAACATGTGCTACATCCATGGAAAAATTTATACATCATTTTGGTCACATTCGTGATAGATTTTAGTGGAGTACATACTCTCATTTTAGGTAATTCAAGTGAAGAAAAAAGTGGGGTATCCAATAAAAAACAATTTAAAAAGATTTTCACGTTTTCAAAATTTAAATTATAACTTTGAGAGAATTGTGAAACAACATCACTGAGTTTCTATTGTTCTTTTTCACTTATATATTGCTTTTATGTAATTATTTCATTTGCTAGATGATAATTTGCAACCTGGCGATTTGGAATAGCGACCTGGCAATCAAATAGTGCTAAGAGAAGACCAGTAGGTAGAAATAATTGCCTTTACAGATGAGAGAAACACTTTTTAACCTGTCGAAGGGTGAATGATTATAAGAATGACGCCTATCTTTAGGTCCAGGGTTTACTCGAAAGATGAGAAAATATCTACACCTTCAAATATAGTTAATCTTTTATTATTGTCGAATAACGGTCTCAAAAAGAAAGCCGCCAGAATCGTGTTATATGGAGTCTTGCATCTGCCCTATGTTGGAATTCAAAGGACGTATATTAATGGCAAAAGACTGAGTACAATCTTGTTGAAATGTTTTTGCCCTGCCAACAGGCGGTGACAAATTCATTACTACTGAAAGGGCAATTGCAAAAGTATCCTTCTCTAATTACTGTCCAGCGAAAAAACTATAATCTAACGGTCACTTTTAGATAAAGTATTGAATAGAAGTTAAAAATCGAAATGGCTTTCTTCTCTTGTCCTTGTCCTTTATGAGCCAGGTAAAGAAGGAGTAGGACTGAAGTGATATTTTAAGGACACTGTAAACTCTATATTCTACATCTCTTTATAGGTAAAAAATTGTCCGAGTTGTTATATATTAAAAAAAAACTAATCCTCAGCATAGATGGGTAATCACCCGGGTTAAAACCCACGACTGTGTAATAACCCGGGTGATTACCCATCTCTAATCCTCAGCATAATATTTTTAAATGTTTTGTATTAGGTGTGTTTCAAGAATAAATACGCGAAAATAAGTGCTGATTTAATTATATTTTATGACAGTTACAGTTGCAGGTTACACATTTTGGAAAAACTTATGATAATATTTTATGTTGTTATTGTTACATCCAGCCGAGGCATTATAAAGTAAGTACCTATAGCGAGTGAATATCAAAAGTTTTGAACATAAAAGTAACGACAGAAAAACTTTTCTGTATGAGAAACTGAATCAAAAAGTTTTTTACATTAAAATAATGCAATTTCGATTGCTACAGAAGTAGTTTATAAAGACAACGAAAATGGAAACTTAAAAATAATCTTTAAAAATACTTCACAAAACATTCTATACTAAATTAAGGCATGTTTCAAAATGATAAGTGAAAAACCTAATAAGACCTACTAATCCGCCAAATAAAGCATACTAGTCCGCCTAATAAGACCTACAAGTCCGCTTAATATGGCCCACAAGTCCGCCTAATAAGGGCTAAAAGTCCGTCTATTAAGACATACAACAGCTCCAATACTTTGATTTCAATATTTTGATTTTGGACAAATTTAGCATTCGATCGATAAAGGCTAAGTAATGCTAGCAACAAGCACTTAAATCTTGTTTGAAATAAACTTTTATGATGATATTTACCATTAATATTTAGAATCTCAGGTAGGGTTTATGAAACAGCTGAGTGGTAAAATCATCCCATATATTGACGGGTAGGATATCCATCTTATATTAAATTTCCACAACATCATTTTGAAACACGGCACTAAAAGACACTAACGGATGATAACTTACTCAACTTCAAAAAAAAAAATGTTTTCTTAAATAAATTCTTGTACCTGAAAAATATAAAGTTAAAATTTTCTCAAACATTAAAGTTAAAATCAGACATAAACCTTTAATATGAGAATGGATTTTAGTTATACATCCGTCAATGCTTCTTTAAATCATTGAGCTGTAATTTATTGTAATGAAAAACTAAAGTAGTGTAACCGTTGGTCGTCGGACTGCTGCCGGCACGTGTCGGTCCGCTAGTGGCATGTGTCGGTCACCGCGGGTCTGTGGCGGGAGGGAGAGGGCGGCTCTACGAACATTCACTCGTCCGCAGCGGGGTGTGTGGCGCTGGAAGAGGCGTGGCGCTGCTTGTGGTGTCGGTGCCGGTGTCGCTGCGGGTGAGAGCTGCCGTACACCTCGCGTACGCTCGGGCTGGAAGTACACCGTCTATTTAATGCTACGATCTGTGGTTTGCGGGTACTTAACAGCGGTAACTTTCAGATATCCACGTAATTTTTAAGGATAACAATATGCTAAGACCAGAGTAACTTGCACGAATCTGAGTAACTGCCAAGGATTCCAATACCTTGTGACGTGGTTGGGGTCGGCCTGTTCTAGAACGTGGTCGACAAGGGAAACTATTTAATGGAGATAAATGATGCAAGGATCTGAGTAACTTGCAAGGACACGAGTACCTTGCAAGGATCCGAATACCTTGCTAGGACCTGAGAAACTTCCAAAGATCCGACTAACTTGCAAGAATCTGAGTAACTTCCAGGATATCCGAGAAAGTTCCAAGAATCTGAGTAACTTCCAAGATCCGAGTAACTTGCAAAAATCTAAATAACTTCCAAGGATCCCAATACCTTGCAAGGATCTGAGTAACTTGCGAGGACACGAGTACCTTGCAAGGATCCGAATAACTTGCAGAGATCAGGGTAAGGAGCAAGGAATAGACTGTTTTGTAAGAAGGTAGGTAACAGTATAACAGTACGGGTAGTTATTAATTTAATGTAATGTTTTATTACAATTTGATAATACTTTGTAGGTCACAAATATCCCATTCAAACCTGGTTTTAAATATCCAAACGATTGTATCAGATAAACAAAACGAACAGTCTTTGTTACTTAAATTGTGTTTTAAGAAAACTCGTCGAAGCTGAGTATGCCGAAAGTAATGCTGATTTATATCTTTCCGTTCTACATTATGCGAGTGTCTATATACATTTATAATCTAAAAAAAATGCCCAGGTTACACGTACAGAATTATTTACAGAAATCATACTGCAAAATGCAAACTCAGATCTTTATCGAACTAACTGTACAGCAACAATATCGATACTGGCGGAAAGCGACCTTAACTACTTACAATACGGTATTATTTGTTATTTCTTGTTATAATAATTTTATTTTTGACCAAGCACAAAACTTTTTATTGAATTTTATTTTAACTTTGAATACTACTTATGATGTAGAAAGGCCTTTTCGTAGCTCAAGATGGATCAATATTGATGATACATTATAGCAATCTGCAAAAAACGACACACTATATACACATAAAAACAACCAAACAGCGATTCTTGGAACATGTCAGCTTTTAACTAGTTGAACACATCAGATTACTATTCAAATATTCATCGTCAAACTGAGAATGTATGTGTCCACTTGAACATCACTTAATGTCTTGTTTCCTTCGGTGTTTCGGATAGACACTATAACTATTGCATGGTTTTCTAGTCAATAATCGTTTACTATAACCCGCCAGTATCTATGTTTTAGTTCAACAAAAAAAACAAAATATTTGATTATTCTGTTAGCACGTATAAGCTTTTAATTACCTATAAATTGCCGATCAAAAAAATGGTTAGGGTAAAGAACGACCGTCTGTCTCCTGTCCCTGTCAAAACCGTTTCAAAACTAAAGGAATTAAGCATGGACACTCTTTGTTAACCACAATACTCACAAACTAATTTAATAACTTTTAAAAAAAGAGCTCCGATGAGGCATGAAAAGAGCACTACAAAGAGGTTGATTCCCGTACATTTATATGGGAGATTGATCAGCTAAAAGTGCTTCGACAATAATGACCAAATTGTTTATTTTTAATATTTGGATCATGCGGAAAACTAAATTAAATTCATTACATATTAAAATTTAAACAGTACAAATTATCATTTGTCTATTTCCGAAGTCGATTCGCGGCAATCGATTTATTTTGCGTAAAATGCATAGCGCTAATAGCTAAATCGTATGGAGGAGAGTGCGCATAAAAGCAGTTGGTGTTTTGACTTTTGTTTTTCTGCCACTATTGTCGAGTTTTTGTCGTTGGTTATAACGCAAATAGACATTTTCGTGATTTCAACTGAAAGAGTTACTGAAGAATCACCGGCTATGTACAATTACGGCGAAGTAGATGCAGTAGCACTATACAGGGTTACTGGTAATATGTTGGCAATCCATTAATGCGATGTAGAAGAAGTCATTTACAACCAAATGACTTCCTATGACCATAGGGGTCAACCAAAACGGTTGTTGTTGGTGTAATTAACATTTTATGTTTTTTCGTAGATATCGTGGTAAAGATTAATGTTTGGAATTACTGTTTATGTTATTATCTGCTTGCTAACACTTCAGAACATAATGGATTGCCGCTATATTACCAGTAACCATGTATATCAATATACATATCGCTGGTTTGCGATAATAGCGACAGAACTAAAAATTATATTATTGATTTCAGAGTATGGCCATGTTTTGTGATTTCCGCTAGAGTATTTTGTTCTAAACATATAATGAACTTGTCGCTTTCTAACGAACGTTAGCACGAAATCGGCGTTGCATCTCTGTTCAACATAAAATATCAAAGATTTATGATCTTTTGGCATACTTGGTTCAATTCGACTGAATTTTGAATTACGTCGATATTCTCGCAAACCAACGATATGTTGTTGACGCACTGAACTTTAACTAATTCAACCGTTTAATTAGTCGACTGCTCTAAAAAGGAGTGTACACTGCTTGTTATATTTTTTTTTAAATGGCGTTTGGTTGGTGCGTGATTCGTTTTTAGATAGGCCAGTTGTTTTTTAATTTTTTTAATTAGTATCTTGATTTATTGTGGCTTTGACCTCTGTAAATAAGAAATACATGGATTTCATACATTTATGAACATAATATATAAACACTTCGCAGAATACATGCAATAAAATCGTAGCTACATCTATCAAGTATCCATGCTGATAGCAAATAATAAAAAATATAAAACAAGAACCATAGCCAACAAATTTATATAGCAATAACATATTAAATACAAATATATATGATACTATTACGAGTCTAATAGTAGTAACGCCTTCTCCGCAATCTGGAATTGATTGGAAAATTTGGAATAAGTATATCAAGTAATTTGAAATAAATCATTTGGATGAAGTTAATCTTAGAACAAGACTTGAACTCACTGAAGCCTATGCCGAGAGGTCAAAACTTCCCAAATAAATTACACAAGATGATGTGACGTCATATCCAATCTCAAATTACTTTTGCCAGAATGTAGATGCATGGCAGGATCTTACATGTGTCATGATCCGTTTATAGTTCAATTTAGACTTTATTGACTTACTGTTAAAGAGACTCAAACCCGTAAACCTTCAGTCAATTGTTAATACTGATAATCAATATTTGGGCATTAACTTGATATATGCACAAAAGACTAATAAAATTGTCTAAATCTGGGGAGTATTTTTAATACTGCCTATATTCTCTGAAAAATCCTTTCTTAAGGAGTTTTTATCAAATTTGTTTGTTGAAATGCCAAAAGGTTGTTTTACCTGGAGGAAGTAGTGAGTGGGCTCGCGGATGTTCTGAGAGGCCTCCTCGAGGCGGGCCGCATGCTCTGGGCGGGGGCCGCGGGGCCGGGGGTCGCCGGGCCGAGGGTCACCGGGCTGAGGGTCACCGGGCCGGGGGCCGCCGGCGACCGACCGCTGCGATACGGCTCACTACTTGTACTGCAAATTATATACCATGCGAGCTAACTACTAATGAAGCGGGCAGATTGATTTTAATATACAAATAGTATGATTTTTTTAAGTATATCTTCTCTGTCTTTGTCTTATAAAAGCGAAGAAGAGTCCTTGTTCTAGAACCCGTAATATACTATTATTATTACTTCATGTCAATAAAAACTTGTTTTTTAATTTATTTCTATGCATAATTGTCCGTTTAATCTCTTTAGTAACGCGTAGAAACTCTACACGCCTAGAAAGAATATTAAAAAAAAACTTCAAACCACCTACATAGGCTGTCTTAAATTTTCTTCCAAGAGAACATGTAATTAAATTTATCATCAATCTGCCCACCTCTTCAAAAATATAAAAGTAATAATGAGAAATATAAATATGAATAAAAAGCCAAAATAAACCATAAAAATAGACACACATACATGCGGTATACCAAATGACACTACAGATACTTAGATATAAAATAACATTTATAACAGTTTTAACTATTTTAAGTAGTATTTAGGTTTTAGTAATTAATAAGTCTAGTACTATAATCTTAATTACCAAGGACATGCATTTGAGATCTTGCGACCATTACTGTACATTTGTACATCCCTCGTGCGACCAAAGTAACCCAAACACATAGCTAATATAAAAAAAGTGCCCAATCGTGTGACAACACCTCAAACAAATAAAATACAGTCTAGTCTGGTGGGATTTTGATTTGAAATCGTGATTCAACTTTATCAATTCCGCGAACTTACGATTTCTATATCTTGTATATCAATTCCGATATGAAGTGAAACTAGGGCTGCCATCCGTCCCGGTTTCCCCGGATTTGTCCTAGTTTAGAGTGCGTCCGGGGAGCGTCCGGACGGGGTTTTCGAAAGGTTCAAATTTAGGGTGTCCGGGAAAAAATTTGCGAGTTAACACATGTGTCCGGGGTTTTGAGGTGTGGAAACCCCTGCGGGTCATCACCTCACCCGGGTCAACGGTATGGTGGTATGTCGGACTCGAACTGACTAAAACTACACGGTATTCCGTCACGGGGTCCTAATGCCGGGGACTCAGGTGTACCCTAGAAAGGAAATCCCTGTGAACCCCGGCAGACTCTGCCGCCTGCTCGACAACAGGCGACCCAACAATTTGGTGCGGGGGCTTGCCTCCTCCGATTTAGAGAGGTGCACGTGGAACGCCGCCTCGGGTCTGCTTCTGCTAGGGCAACGGGTAACCCAGCCCATCACCCTCAGGCCAGCGCTCATGGAGGCCGGAGATAATTTTGCACTCTCCAGCGCCTAGCGCGTCTTCTGCGGGACGAAAGAGAAGTAGTTCTCTCCCGTTCCCTTTCCGCCGCCTCTTTGGCATACATCACTTCCTCACAGAACGAGGCAGCGGAATCCCATGTTCTCTCTTCCGTTTCCAGCGAGAGGCTACCCACACCAATGGCCGCAGCAAGGTCGACACGCTGTTGCGTCCACGCAGTGCACTCTACTAAAGTGTGAAGTGCAGTATCTTCGCTGCAGCCCCCGCAGTGGTGGCACACAGGCATTGGTTCCCGGCCTATGCGACACAGGTACTTTCCGAAGCATCCGTGTCCGGTAAGCAAATGCGTCATCCGGTAGGAGAGGCTTCCGTGCCGCCTCTCCAGCCAATCCTCCATGATGGGTTTTACCGCCACAATCGTGGCGTGAAGTGATGGCAGGCCTAGGTAAACCCAGTCGTCATAATAATTTGGGATTTTTTTGGGACTTCATTGGGACCGATTTGGGGATCGGGTCAGATGCGCCTTTGTAAGGCAGATAACATTTAAATTTTTGTAGATATTTTAAACAAGAATTTTAATTAAATAAGGGACACATTGATTTCCTTACTTTTTTAGTGTTTTCCAATAAAAATGTTTTTTTTGAGCGATTTAAGTTCAAGTTTTGTTGAAGTTTGAAATTCTACTTTACGACTTCATAGCAGTGTAACCACCCCGATTATTTTGAGAATATAATATTTGGAATAAATATACGTAGATGTTCATAGCTCAAGTTTAAACAAACAAGAATCTGTTGTAATCATGTAAATATACCTCTTCTAAAGCAAATTTCGCATACGGAGGAATGTGAAATTCGGAGATTATACATATTATAAAACAAAGTCCCACCTGTCTGTCTGTCGGTCTGTCTGTGTAAAAAACTACTGAACGGAATTTCATGCGGTTTTTACCAATAGACAGTGATTCATGAGGAAGTTTTAATGTAAATAATTTGTTAAGGTTTTGTGTTAAAATGCTGAAATATGACGATGTGTTTGAAGATGTCGGTAAAATCTATTTATGCTCTGCTACCCGTCCGAAGCCGGGGCGGGTCGCTAGTGTGTTAAATTTAAAAATTATGTAAAAACGGTTGACCTGTCACAGTACCGAACGTCTATACAATAACAGTCCTACTCATACTGGACATGAATAGCTCCATTTATGTTAAAAATAAGTTTACTAATACATATCAGTTTACTACAGACTGTGTTCAAATGCATGCACACTGTAACACTAGTCTTGCGTGTAAAACTCTCACGTTTCTTTTTTTATGGTGTAGTGGGCAAAGAAGCAGACGGGTCACCTAATGGTAAGTGACTACCGCCGCCCACGGGCACCTGCAACTCAAGAGTCACAAGTGCGTTTTCGGCCTTTAAGGTGGGAGAAGAGGAAGAGGGAAGAGGGGGGGGGGGGTTAGAAAGGGTTAGATCCTCCGGTAACCTCACTCTCTCGGCGAATGCACAATTTTACTAATTTAATATTGTTAATGTATTATCATTTTTAAAGTAAAGTTATAACTATAGAGAACGTAAGTATTCATATATATTACTAGCAGCGCCCCACGGTTTTACCCGCGTAAGTCCCGATCCCGTGGGAATATCGAGATAAAAAGTAGCCTATGCGTTAATCCAGGTCTCCAGCTACACTACCAAGTTTCATCGCAATCGGTTCAGTGGTTTTGGCGTGAAAGAGTAAGAAACATCCATCCATCTATCCATCCATCCATCCAAACTTTCACATTTATAATTTTAGTGGGATGTCGTGGCCAGAATTTCTTCTTTTTTTTAATTATTAGAATTTATTACTACATGATGTGTCCGACCATTCATGAAATGGTTGTAGGTCATGAATAGTCATGATAGAAGCCAGCTAAAACTTATCGTATCGTAAAGTAGGGTCTCTAGGATAAAAGGTTTATAAGCAATTCTAAAAAAACCGGCCAAGTGCGAGTCGGACTCGGGCACGAAGGGTTCCGTATCATTATCTATACAACATTAGACACTATAATATTCTGTGAATAATTCAAGCGTCTACCTGTTGCCGTTATTAATATCGAGCAAAAAACGGCAAAAAATCACGTTTGTTGTATGAGAGCCCTACTTAATTATTTATTTTATTGTTTTTAGTATTTGTTGTTATAGCGGGAACAGAAATACATCATCTGTGAAAATTTCAATTATCTAGCTATCACGGTTCATGAGATACAGCATGGTTACAGACAGACAGACGGACAGTGGAGTCTTAGTAATAGGGTCCCATTTTTACCCTTTGGGTACGGAACCCCAATAAAAAACATTTCACTGAAGTTTTTTATACTATTTGCACATTATTATTCGTATTATAACAGAATAATAATAATTGTCTACTGCCATGATTCATACGAAAAACAAAACTATATCAGCGCCTCTAACTGTAGTTAAGAAACTAATTTACGATAATTATGATCGCTAATGTTTGACCACATCATGAGAGGAGTAGCAGTCGAAATTTCATAAAATGGTCGAACATGTCATGAAGCGATCAATTCTTAAATGTGGCCACGACATATATGTACGTTATTAATTACTTCTTAACAAACCAGATTACCTAAACGACTAAGATACCTATAAGGACTTCAAATATTATTCTATTACCCTCAAATAAAGAAAAAAATGTATTCTACTAGCAGTAAGGTACAAAGTTGTTCTCACTTGGGCACATTGAGCGTAGTCGGTGGGGCGGGCAGCGCGAGTCTGTGCGGCTCTACGTGACGTGGGGCCGCTTGGATGGCGGGGCGGGAACGACCCATTCGGGACGATCCGGCTTTATATTGGAACTCCCTGGAAAATAAATTAAGTAGATATTATAGTTCAAAATTTAAATATCTAACAGTACAAAGAGGTCCTGATTCATAAATATCATCATTAATAAAGTTTAAATACAACTGACTTCCATAAGAGTGGTCCCCTAGATATATCCTAAATATCATAACTTAATGTTATACCTATAGTCCGTCTAATCTAAGAAGTACCGTTTGACAGTTCTGACAGATTGATGAATAGGGGTGAAATGGGGTCAAAGAAATCGATTACTGCAATATCTGATTCTTAAGAGATATCGATATCATTTCTTTGTATTTACTAATCGATTACACTTTTACAGATTTATGTATGTTACAGTAAAAGGGCTGTCTTTTAAGACAGCCCAGTAAAAGCAGTCAGCTTCCAAGATGGCGACTGCATAGATTATAGTAGACAGTGTTGCCAGATTAAAAAAAAAAGTGTTTTTTTGTAGACTTGGACGCGAGCGATTTTTAAGAATTGTACATCTTGTGATAAATTAAAAATAGCTTCATAATTCCATGGTTTTACGGAAAAGGTTATTGAAATTGTGTAAGTTACGCCTTTACAAAGTTGTTTCGGCTTGAAAAGTATGAAACGTCAAACGGTACTTCTTAGATTAGATGGAGTACAAATGCAAATGCGAGTTTGTTCGTTTCTTACGCTTTCACGACTAAAATACTCGTCGTAATACACTCAGGGGAACAAAAAAGAACAAGAACGAGGGAAAGTAAAGTGTTCATTAACGAAAGCGAAGCTGCGGGCAAAAGCTAGCTTTGAATATATTTGATACAACTTTGATTTAAGTTTTTTCTTGGATTATATTATATAATATTTATATATATATATATTAAACTATGGTAAATCGCTTTTTATATACCCTAATCAAATTACCGATATATGTAACATCGGTAAAACACAGAAAATTTACTGGCCTGTTGGCCTAGTGGTTAGTGGCCCTGACTGCTATGCCATAGGTCGTGGGTTCGATTCCCACCCAAGTCTGGGTGTTCTTTGTGTCCGTTGTTTGTATGTTTGTAAAGTCCCCCGCGACACAGGAGTAATTCCTAATGCGGGAGTTGTCTTTTTTAAAAGATGAAAAAAGATGAATTACAATATTAACAATTTGCCTTTGTACGAGGCCGGTGAACACGCTTAGCGTGTCTAGTTATTTCAACTTCCAGTGCCGGTGACACGCCTAGCGCGTTCAACGCAACTTGTTCGTGGCATCGTACAGGATATAGTGTAAATTGGGGTGGCACTGAAAGTGTTAATACTGATTGCAATTTATTACTTTCTTCAGATGAACTACTTATATCTATACCTGTCAAATTCTTCGGCTTCATCTTCCTCCAAGTTGATGAACTCCTGAGTTTCTTCTGCATCACCAGTGTAGTAATTCTGTTCGCGTTCAATCGTGTGAGCACGTTCGCCGATGTGGTGACCTGCAAAAAAGCAATGCAAAATTTATATCAAGTTACTCAAGATACCTGTTGTTACTCTTCGTAAATGAGTCGCCATCACAGAAATCTAAATAAGGTAATAGAAGTGCTATGAACGCGTAAACTTGTCGCCGCGCTGGTGACTCAGATGCCACCAGTGCGAAATGTTACGCTCAGTTACTCGTGAAGCTTAGTCTCGGCAAGTGCGGTTGTAAAAATGGTGTTTTGCAGCATTACCCACTGCGGCAAATCGTCTACTACGTGTAATTACACTAATCAAGGGATAACATTTGGATAACTTTCATCGGTAAATGTTTTCTTTTGGTTTTATTGATGTTTTTGATAAAAGTACATTTTAAAACATAACTCTACCAATAAATAATACGACTGGCATAATTTGCGGCTTTTTTTTTACTTACTACTACATTGCCCGTTGTGTTGGATGCTATCGGACAGTTTGGTTTTACAAAATGTATAACGCAATAAATAATAGTGTTTGCTTTAGCATTTGTAATGGCACGGTCACAGAGAATCGTCGCGATCTAGTGATATGCTAAACAACATTAGGGTACCTATAGTAGTACTCATAAACTGTACATTTTACATTAAAAGATAAAAATGAAACATGAAAAATTGTTTTAAGGGAATGTATTATTTTATTGGTTTATTTCGTTTATTTTGGATTCCCGTAGAATGCAGATACGAAAGACAAGTGAATATAACTTATAGTCGGATTTGTTCGATTCATTTTACGGAGGATGACTTCAATATATCAACAAAACGACGTACTCTGTTAAAATCTGCAGTACCTACAATTAACACATGGAACTTGTTCAATGTAGTAAGATTTAATAAAAAAGTAAGTAAATACTTTGAAATGGTGGACGCGAGAATAACGTGAAGTTTGTTTCTTTTGTAGGAATCGTAATTTTGCCGTCGTATTTGTGATAATTTAACAATATCTAGGATCTTATTTGGGATGCCACTTTTTTTTTAATATTTGATGACATACATTTTCATCAATACGATCAGTCCCCGACTGATAACCACGTCATTCATTTAATTAAATGTGATATCCGCCTTAATTATTACGCAAAAATGCAATTGAAATTGTTCCAAAAAGACAGATGTTGAATAAATATCTTCATTTTACAGGACAGTAATTTTTAATACTTCATCTTTTTATAATTTTTGTAAAGAATAAATTATATTTAACAATAAAGTACGGACCCACTAATAACTTTCTTCTATTATTCCTTGGTTCCCTGGTATTACGGTATTACCCGTAATCAAGCCCTAGTGTAGATTACGCAATCACTACCACAAATGCAGAATTTATTATCCTTGTGTGAAGTGAGCGGACCAATACGACGTAATATCAATGTTAATGAATATATAAGGCTTAGTTCAGTTTGGATAACATTCATATGTACGCGTGATTGTGTAGTTATTGTTTGTGTATGTAGTTGTAGCACCGAGTTAGCGACATGCGTTTGTGATAGATCCCAGCGCTACCATTTCTATTACCTTATTTAGATTTCTGTGGTCGCCATAATAGTAGGGTTCTGTCAATAATGACCGCCTTGAGGTCATGGCACATTGTACTGACACCGTATTGCCACAGCAGCGCTTGCAGTTTTCGCGCAGGTCGTGAGGTATATCTATAGGTTACTGTCACCGCGATAGCACATATTATATGGCATTTGTGATTGAACAAGCGGTTGGCGTTGCAGTTGCGTTTGCTGGCAGTGCGCTGTAAGCACGATGTCCGCTCGCTTAAAGCGTGCGAGTCGAGTTGTACGGCAAGCGCGCGGACTGCTCGCAGTTGGCTTTTTTATATTGACATTATGAAATATAAAACTAGACACGATTTAATTAATGACAAGTTCATTGCTGGGTTGAAGCGGTGCCGGTATAATGTGGTAACCTTTAATATCTACGGTACCAACGCATAAAACGTAATAAATTAATAATAGAACGTTAATATTTGTAAGGCAGGCAGGTGTATGATTTGTTCATGAGGTATTTCATACAGCAAGCTTGCTTTACTTCCACTTTAGTTGCACCATTGTCGGAGAAACTTGAATCAACAAGTCACAAGGTTGCTGGATCGATTCGATTCGTGCTAGGGACACGAGGGAAGCGTAAATTACTTTGTAAATTAAATTATGTATGTAAAACAATTACTACAGTAAAAAACAGGTAGTTCCGTCACCAGACACGTACGAGTATAATTAACATTTTACATATACAAAATCTCTGTAAGTGATAAATAATTAATGATATCAATTTAAGTATGCACCTTCTCAAACTAAAAATAGTAAGTAAAAACTAGGAATTTTACAGGAATCGTAATAAAATATATTTGCCCAGACTGATTCCGTTAACATGCATTTACAAACAAAATGAGAGAAAGATGTATTGGTGAATAATATTTACATCTATAAAAGAAAATTAAAACCCACTCTTATTTATCAGGAAGTGGAATGTTGTAGAATTAATTCCACATTGGATGTGTTTATTGTATTCCCTATGACGTCAATGTTTCGAAATTCATTATAAATATTTAGATAAGATTTCTTAAATCCTGTTGACCTCGCATGAATGTTGAATAACATTTTTGTGCAAGCATGTGCACTCTCTTCAATAACGCAGTTTTTATATTGACAAATTGAGAATCACTTTCTTTTGAAGTCGGTTAAAAAGAAACACTAAGAGTATACATTATTGTCCCAGAGTTTTTAAACACACAACAGAATAAATAAGTTCTTCCGTACAAAAAGCTCTCCCTCTGAAGATATTTAAATAAATAGCAACTCTTACAACTGCGTAATTAAGTGCAAATTAGCTTAATAAAATCCATAATAATCCGTGAGCTTTGCATGTCACCTGTACACACAATTTTCTTTTATTCTAACTACATATTGTACTCAAAATATGTCATTTGCAGACTGTTTATAGGTGCAATTGTCGTAATAAAGCGAGGGTAATTGCGGGAATGTTTTGACTATCAGACGTGGCCGCGTAGGTGAGACCAGAGTTGGGCGACGGGAAAAACTTGGGAAGGAAATAAATGGGAATAAATGGAAATATTTCTAAACTTTCATTTTTTACCATTTCTTACCGGTAATTTATTCAAATGGGTGGGAATTTATTAGAAATATCGAGAAAAATGTAAAAATATCATTATTAGGGTAAGTAGTAAGTAAGTAGTAAGCAAAAAAATCGTAATGGGTGGAATTTTATTTCCTTCAACTTTGGTTCTCCCACTTTTTTTACTCCACGATCAATTTCGATTTTTTTGGGAAACTTGATAGTATAACTCTGCAGATATTGATACTAGCGTAAAAATGGTGATGACCAAACTTGTGGGAAATTAAATTTCCAACAACTTTGGACACTACCATTTTTGCCCTAAAGTGGCAAATTAACGAGTTATTTCAGAAAAACGAAAAAAATTAACTTCAAATCAAGATGGCGGCGAATCCAATGGCGGGCTTGCCCCGAAAATCGAAATGTAGACATCCAACCACGTTCCCCGACGTTTAAAAAAACATCGCGTCCCTTAATTTTTTCTATTTAAGGCTATATTTATGTCTATCCCGACTGAACTACTAGATAAACGAGCATTTTGTAAAATAAAATCTTGCATACACATACCACGTTTCATCGCAATCGGTTCAGTGGTTTTTGCGTGAAAGAGTAGCAAACATCCATCCATCCATCCAAACTTTCACGTTTATAATATTAGTTTTTATAAAAACCATTGATTAATTATTATAAAAACCAATTGTAAATCTCGTCCAGTTGATTGGCAATATTATAATACGACAATGAACATGTCATTAACTTATAATATTTTCTTTTTAGCATTATTTGTTTTATTTAAACCTGTAAAATCAAAAGCCTGGATGCGTTGGTGTATGTATATACTTAATTCTAATTGAAAAGACTTATTAAAATCATGTAAATATACATTTTTGTCGAACTTAATTTCTTTCCGGTACGAAATATTTTTGCCTGGAAGTAAATGGGAAGAAATGGAAGTTTGTTGCCATACCGGTAATTTACCGGTATGGCGCCCAACTGTACGTGAGACGTAAGACAGCTTCAGATTTGAGGAGAATAACCTGTTCACGTGGACGTGGAGTTGGACCAATGTTTCGACTGAACAAACATTGCGTCATCCATCATCTACGCCGGGCTTTACTCATAATTACGTAAGCACGTTCATTGACTTTTTACATTTCATAGTTCCTATTATCATGTGTATTTTTGAAAGAGAAAATTGAATGCTTTTAGACGCGGCTTCACTCGCTTTAATATAGTTTTTGTCAATTAATTCAGGTATTCCTCGCAAGCAGTACTTTGTTTTGGATGAAAGGCAGTTTTTGTCCTTTCCGCACAGGAAAAAACCGTTCAGAGGAGTTTGTAAAATTTCATGGGTTCAGTAGTTAGGACGAGTGTGTGTAACAAACAAATAAATTCACATTCGCATTTATATTACTAGCTGTTGCCCGCGAAATCGTTTGCTGGAAATTTTGTGAAATATATCCCCAGGGGAACGTACATTTTTCAACTAGCCTATGTGCTATTCCACACTATAATCCGTCTGTGTGCCAAATTTCATCCAGATCCATTTAGCCGTTTTTGCGTGAAGTGTTACAAACAAACATACATCCATCCATTCATCCATCCATCCATCCCTTCACCCATCCATCCATCCATCCATTCTCACAAACATTCGCCTTTATAATATTAGTAAGATTAGTTGGGACTAGTTTTTGCCCGCCGCTTAGCTCGCATTCAAGTTTTTTCTAACCCTTCAGGATCGGTACTCTTTTAATGAAAGTTACCTATGTCCTTTTCAGCTGTGCCCCTGACAACGTGTATGTAAAATTCCATTATGATCCGTTAAATAGTTAAGGGGCGAAAGCGAAACAAACAAACTCAAATTCGCAATTATGAAATAATCCCACTATCCCACTAATATTATAAAGTTGAAAGTTTGGATGGATGGATGTTTGTTACTCTTTCACGCTAATTGCGAACTACGGAACCTATTGCGATGAAACTTGGTATGTAGATAGCTGCAGACCTGGATTAACGCATAGGCTACTTTTTATCCCGATATTCCCACGGGATTGGGACGTACGCGGGTGAAACCGCGGGGCGCTGCTAGTAATAAATATTTCACGTGTAGGTAAAAAAAGCGTGGTTACGGCCAATTCTTACATTTATTTTAAGACTAGACATTACAATCTGTAGGCAAACAACACCCACTTCACTCTTCATTACCAAAATTAGTGAACAAACAAAAAACCAAGACTTACATCACTGGTTGCGTCTATTAATATAAAGATGAATGACTCGGAGCTACACTGCCACAGAAAATACTAGATATAGAACGATTGTGGGCATTGTCACACATTACTAGTATTCCTATTAACCCGTCCAACAAGTAAAATGCTATTGTTAGGAGTGGGTTCACGTCGGTATTGTACTGGGACGGGTTCGAACCTGTAAATAGTATAATCTAGTGGACAGCGGCGTGCCTTTGAACATCCTCCTCGCGACTACGAGCATGTTATAACACAGGCGCGAGTGTGCGAGCATGCATGCATGCATGCATGCCTGCAAGCACGCGCGCATTTGCGCGAGCATGTACGAACACTAGAGTTATTTTTTTTGCTAATAGCGCTATACTTTCTTACTAAACTAAGCGTCTTAATTCAAAACTAATGAAAACCCCTGTACGGAAGCACAGATTAAATAAAACTGTCGAAACCAATGCGTTTAGTTTCTGCATAATAGTCCATGCATTATTTATGTGCATTGTATGAATACTGTTTATAGCATTATTTGTAATAATTGCAAATTTATTATTTTGTTAGGTATGTATTAGTTCTTTTCTTCTTGTCTCTCTCTTTGTAATAACCTTGCAGCTCGTCGTCTGTTTATATCACTAGGTGTTAGCAGAATACCAGCGCTACTTCCTCGAAGTGGCATTACGGTGAGCTAACGACCATTTTTGACTCTTGCAGAGGACGATGACATTGAACTCAAAATATTTTTTTTTCTTTCTTTCTCAATCTGAGTTGACCCTTAGTATGGAAGGTGTTATCAAATTAAATTTATAATTTATTTTTTCTCTCTCTCTCTCTCTGTCTGTATTCCCTCTTGGTTTATAGTCGGCTATTAAGTAGAAATAACGTGGAAGAAATTTTTTAAATTTTATTTAAGTACAAAAAGTTTCTTTAAAAAATACAGCCTTTTGCGGGTTTCATGTACCAATGGTAAAATTCTTACTAAGTAAGTCTTACAAGTCCGAAGTTTTAAAAGAATATTATTCTATTGTAAAAAACTTTGTTACGAGCCAAGCTATTGTAGCAGTTGGAAATTGCCTCCAGGTGAGTTTAGATTCGTTAAGACTGACAGAATACGAGTATTTAGATGATGACGTAACAACAACTGACGGGTTATTTTCATAAATCTATACTTATAATAAATCTGTAACGGGATAAATTCTGTACATTGAATATATTTAAAAAAAATCGACAGAGGGGTATTAAGATATCGATACTGATGCCAAATATGCGATTCAAAAATATTTGTCTGTCTGTCTGTTTGTATGTTCACGATAAACTCAGAAGTTACTGAAGGGATATGCTTGAAACTTAATATGATAATAGTTTGAGTGCCTGCGCAGGTTATAGCGTACTTTTTATCCCGGTTAAATTTTGGTTTCCACAGGAAACTCGATGAAAGCTGTAATAACATTTTAACTAAGTAGAATGTATATGCTTATTTCGAGCAACTAAACAACAAGCGTTCGGTATATCCGGCTGCATGCTGGATCGAATCCTACACTAACACTCTTTTTCTTTTTGACACTTTTTTATATTAGCTTTAATACTTTTTTAACACTTTTTTTAATTAGGTATCGTTTTCGCAAAAGTGGCTAACTTACAACTAATATACTTAGTACAACAAACGTTTTCTATATCCTACTAATATTATAAACGTGAAAGTTTGTGAGGATGTATGGATGTTTGTTACTCTTTCACGCCAAAACTACTGAACCGATTGCGATGAAACTTGGTATGTAGATAGCTTGAGACCTGGATTAACGCATAGGCTACTTTTTATCCTGATATTAGCACGGGTTTGGGATTTACGCGGGTGAAACCGCGGGGCGCTGCTAGTGACTAATAAACATTAATTAAAATAGTTTTGATTTACGGATGAACCATTTACTCAAAAGAAGGTACTTTTTAAATTAGTAAGACCGAATTTGTTCTATTCGATAGATAAATATAGACAGTAAATACGTTACATTAACGATATTAAGCTCCTATAAATGGCCTGAAGATAAACATCATATTGTCGTCATAGCGCAAGACTGATCTGATCTAGGCCAATTGCTTGCACGAGCAGAGCGAAGTTTTAATCATAACATTTTTTTTTGGTATAAGGGGCAAACGAGCAGACGGGTCACCTGATGGTAAATGACTACCGCCGCCTATGGGCACCTGCAACTCAAAACTCAAGTGACACAAGTGCGTTGCCGGCCTTTAAGGTAGGAATGTGGGAAGGGGGGAAGAGGGGGAGAGGGAAGGGTTAGGGCCTCCGGTAACTGCCGGTTTTCTGTGAGACCGTGGTATCATTGTGACTGGTTAAACGGTAACCCTGATTTCGTTAACAAATTATGTTTCCACGTCTCTTAAATTACTGAAGTGTTGAAAGATGTGGAGGCAGTAGTGGGCCAAATTTATAAAGAAACCTAAGACAAAACCATATGGAAATTATTATTATGAAAGAGATTAACAAACTCGTGACGTAAGTATTAGCAATGACATGTTATTGTTATGTTATTTGCATGATCCATTGCATGCATCAACAACTTGGTATATGTATGTATGACTAATGTACATAACATCCATAATTGGTTCCTTACGCTGAATTTTCATTACCCAGATGAATGCTTGGAAACAAAAATAATCCATAAACGTAATGTGATCACTAATCACATTTTTTATAAACTCGAAACATTGCGTCGCTCGTACACTGTGACTTCTTAATGGTCGTAGGTAGGGCTGCCATCCGTCCGGGTTTCCCCGGATTTGTCCTAGTTTAGAGGGCGTCCGGGGAGCGTCCAGGCGGGGTTTTCAAATGTGTCCGGGATTTTTGAAGAGATTGTCCGGCGTCGGCAATTTAAGTGATGGCAGGCCTAGTCGTAGGCCACGTTTTATTTTTATACAAACAAAATAACGGGCCGAAGTACAAAGTAGGTATTGAGTAACGTATCACTATAAAATAAATTTGTTACCAAGACTAGTTTACTAATAAACTTCGTTAAGAATAGAAATGACGTGAAGAAAATGTTGTGCAAACCTGAAACTTTAACAAAACCGATGGAAGTTAATTTAAAACAGGCCGCATGCAGTTTTTTTATGTTCCTATTTCATCGTTTTAGTTCACCTAATTTATTTTATTATGATATGAGCTGAGCTATCGAGAACTTGTCGGTGCGCAAACTTTTATCTACTGTGGATAATCACAGTGGCGGCCCTAGCTACATTTTTAGGTGGTGCGAGACCCCAAAGTGGTGCCCCCATAAATTTGATGAGCTTGCTTTTTTTTTTGTGTCGTCATAAAAAGAATTCAATGACCTTTTTTTTTAGTCCTCAAAAACTATTTTGGACACCCCCTACTTTATAGTTACGTTAGTAGGTAGTAATGGGTAATGTTTCGGTTGATTTCGGCGCCCCTCGCATGACGACGCCCGGTGCGGCCGTACCGCTCGCACCGCCCTAGGGCCGCCCCTGGACAGTCATATCACAACAGAACGTCTTCAATATAGGGCGAATTAATTCTTGTAAAGAGACGACACTGATTAAGTCGGATATCAAATCAAAACCATTTATTCTAACTAAACCAATTATAGGTATTTTTGAAGTGTTGTGTCAGTAGTAGCCAAGTCAAATGAAGTCACTCGTGAAGCTAGCTGCCTGTTCCAATACGTAGATCCTATGGAGAAGAACCGGCAAGAAACTCCAAGGTCACTCTTATCAACGTGTTTTTGTCAATTTTCTGGTTACATTGCCTATAAGCGTAAATGAAGTGGGAGGGCAATGTAACATATTGCTCTTAAATATAAATAGACGCGCAAATGACTACGCGGTAATAACAGTCCGGAGATGACCAGCCCCAAACAATGGCACCCGTTAACGCGCATGACGCATACGTTAATCACGAAGCTTATCCCATAATACTTTATAGGACACTAAGTCAAAAGCTTTTATAAGGTCCAAGAAACAAGCTACACTGGTGTTTTCCTATCCTTTTAGTATTTGACAGATGGCACTCTCAGTGTAGCCCCGGTCGAAAATCAAATTGAGTCATGTAATGTTGTATTTCCACTTAGATGCGCGTCAAGCACACTGTCAAACACTTTGGCAATCACTGTAGCCAGCGAAATAGGCCTGTAGTTACCCTTGTGTGCTATGTCTCCGTCCTGTCCTTCGCAATAGGTATAACCACTGTGTCTAACAACTCCTGTGGTAAGTGAGAATGTCCAATGAACAAATTAAAAACATGGTCAAGACTCCTGGTAGATGCACACCAGCATTTTGAAGATGTTCAATGCTGAGTTCATCATTTGTCACGTCAAGTCACGATAGGTGATCCTTGTACAAAAATAAAGGTTATCGAACATAATCTATCCAACTGAAAGCACGAGAGTTCAATAGCCGAAGCGCCATGTGTAACCCAGGAGGAAAATCCCTGGGTACCGCAGAGAACTTTTTCGACCGCCTTCTAGGACGAGGAGTAATAATCCTGCCTAATACCAACGCATATGGAGGCTGGAGATCATTTTATGCTCTTCGGTGCCCATCGCATCGTCTGCAGGACGGGAGAAAACCCTTTTTCTCCGGTCATCTCCTTGTTAGTCATAACATCCAACCAAAAAAAAAACTGTAAATCCTAAGAACTCACTCCGAACATTGAACAGAACGAAAGCTGTTCTCTTTGCAAACAAAAGGCTAATTGTAGTTTCTGACTTTTTTTTTCTTTTTACTTTCAAAACTGTTTCCTTGTTACATAAATAGATTTTGTTTTTTTTTTTCATTTGAATCATGTCACTTACCAATGGACATTTTCTTTGTGCCAGTTCGAGTGTCTTGTACTGTCTTACACGTCTCCTTTATACCATGGGGTCCTATCTTTGTGCTGCTTGATGAACTGTATACCTGTAAAATTATATAGATATATTTTTTCTCGAATTACGCCGACAGCCCAGAGTAGGCCGCTATTAATCATCACTACGAGGATGTTATCTCGTCAGGACATATAAGGAGTAAAATTTAAATCATAAGTCAACCGGTTCCCTTGCGCCCCTGCTATAACAACGTAAGGGTTCTCACTTCAATTCACTAAAAAAAAATACCCTCCCAGATTCATCCGGATTCGACAGTAACCGCCATCTTAAAATTTTGTTCGTGGGAGAACCATGCTTCGGCACGTATGGGCTGGCTCGACCGGAGTGATACCACGGCCTCACAGAAAACCGGCAGTGAAGCAATGATAAATAATACCGAAGGCCCTAACCTTTCCCTCTCCCCTCTTCCCACCTTAAAGGGCGGCAACGCACTTGTGACTCTTGAGTTACAGGTGCCCATGGGTGGGGGTAGTCATTTATCATCAGGTGAGCCGGCTGCTCGTTTGCCCCTATACCATAAAAAAAATTTATTGCTAAATACAAATAGGAGTACTCGATCGGTATTATTCATAGGCATCATCACACCTTACTATGGCACAGTGGATAATATGCTTGTTGTCAACTTATTTGCATTTCCTTTGGAATGAAATATTATTTTTAACCAACTTCAAAATTGGAGGTTCTCAATTCTACTCATACATATTATTATGTAATTATGTAATATTATTAACAAATACATATTATGTAATTTAGCCTTTTTATGACCTTAGACATAGAATTATATTTAGACTTACCTGGGGCTTGCCTCCAGGACCACTTGACATGACCACAGTGCTGCTGCTGAAAGAGCTTCCTGCAGACATGTTGCCATGGTTTCCATCTAGACCTAAAAAAAGTTAAAAAATATAGCCGATACTTTTGAAACGTTATTGTTCTACCTGTATATCGTATTACAAGAATAATTAAGGTGATTAATAAATTCAAGATCATCATCATCATCGGCCTTTCGTCATCCACTGCCGGACATAGGCCTCTCCCTCACGTACGCCATTGAGCTCGATCGTTAGCTCTCCTCATCTTTTCATCTCCATTAATTCAAGATGACTTAATGATAAGATATTAGTCAAATCAGGTACATGGCCCCTTTTGGCTGCGGTCCTGTTTTCTTAAAGTGAACAGGCCTTTAAAGAAGAAAATTAGAAAAAGAAATAATTAGGCCATAAAAGTTAAAAGCCATATACAGTTAATGAATTTTACACAATAAACTATTTTCTGTATAAATAAAGACCGAAATTATCTACTTCAATATTTATAAATCAAAAAATTAATAGGATGTGGCATTGTGGTTTATATGATAGGACAAAAATATGCAATAGCCAATACATTTATTTTAGTAAATAATAATCCTAAGTTACCAAATTAGTAATTGCATGAACAAAACTAACATTTACTATCAACCTAAACATGGCTTAACACAAGCATTTGACATTATGCATAGATATGCAGTGATATTTTATAACCTTTCGATTAATAAACAATAGTTTTTAGTCCAAACAAATTCTAGAGTTGGTCCTGCTAGATCCTTAAGGAAGATCTTCATGCTCTCAATGAAACAAATTATGAAGAATCCTTCAACAAAAAAATGTTTGCCAGAAGTTTGCAATTTAGCAATTCCAACTGTTGTCCTCAAGCAAAGACTACAGTTTACACTATTAATTTTAAATACAATTAGATTTTTCATATTTGGCAAACTATATAGATGTCGACAATTCTGCCAAAGTCATTTTGTGATGTAAATACATGAGTTTATAGAAAATTAAAATAAAAACGTCCTAGATTATCAGTGGACTGAATGTGGGGACTTATTGTTGTAGTTAGTTCACTGTAACAAACAGCCAAGTACAAATAAATAAATTAATGATTATTATTTAAAAAACAATGTAATTGACAAACATATAGATTACAAAATGTTATACCCGACCAACATTCATAGGGACACAGGTCACTGTTTGATGGCATTGCACAAGAAGGAGGTCTGGGGATGAATAAGTTAGAGAAGAGAGAGTTAATGGGAATGGGAATTTTTTATAACAATCTAGTAAAGATTTATTTTTATTACAGCTAAAGAATCTTTGGTTCAGACTGCCTTCATCCTATCCACATTCACATAGAGATGAATCCCATAGCCGAATTTTGTGTAAGAAAACAGGCGAGCAACAAACAACCTTATGGAATCTACATACAGTGGAAATGACTGGTGTGGATACTTTTTTTGAACTTGTAAAATCTTTGGGGGTAATACAAACCAACGGGTTGGGCAGTATTTAATAACATAACAGTATTTAACAAAATAAAGTCTTCCTTTCTTTTCAGAGGAAGATGACAGCCAATTTTTCCAAGATAAGGTCATAGTTGTGATGGACAAGATACTTGGGGTCAGCAGTTTGGGAAGTGGCAGTATTTTTGGCCAGTGAGTCTACACATTCATTGCTCATAATGCCACTATGGCTATCGACTCATACAAGCTGGACCATTTTAGCATTTCTGGCACAGGTATATATACCTGTTTAGTATACAGACCAAGTTTTTTTTCATTTGTAAAATCAGAGAGCTGTGCAATCAACTGATATATGAATTTTGCAATAAAGCTGTGAAGCAGCTACTCACGCTTTAGCTTCCCTTACTGTTCATCTACCAAAGCATTAAAGGCTGAATTAAATGAGGCGACCCTTTAGGTATTCCAACATCTAAGAGTATGTTTCCCACTCCTAGATCTAAAGGGAGTTGTGCACACCATCAAATTTCTTATCTCAATACCTACCGACCAATAACACAGATTTAAAAATATCACCACTACTCTACGCTACATGCTAAATTCACCAACAGGGGCTCAACTCAAAACAAATATACTATACACTGTTAAGCATATAAAATAACTACAAAAATCGAATTTTTACCCACAAAACATGATTAAAACACAAGATTCCTACAATATCTTTCTTCTAGCTGCATATAAAGCATAAATCTATACAGAAAACTCCTTCAGTGTACAGGGACACAGTAATGATTTGTTCTAAAACAAAATATTATAATCGAAGAAGAAAAGGGGAAGTCTATTAAATTTCAATTTAGAGTTCATAAATGTTAAGTAACACCCAAAGATTGAGATAATAATGAAATCGTCTTATCAGCCCAGTATCTGGAAGTGTTACACAAAGTATCCAAATCAGTGATTTTTCAAGATGTGATAGTATTTACTAACAAGTTTTACAATAAAACCTGCAGCTCAGTATTGTCTTCTAAAGGTCCCATCTATAGCAATGGCAGTTGAACTCCCCACAATCAATATTGGATCACATAGATTCACCAAAGTGTTTTCTTAATATTGGGAGGTAACTTTGGCGAGGGGATTCTTAATATTGGGAGGTAACTTTGGTGAAGGGATTCTTAATATTAGGAGGTAACTTTGGCGAGGGGATTTCAACAAGTAACGGGTTGATCAGGGAAAAAGGAACACAGAGAGAAAGGGGAGTTGATCAAGAACGTTTGTCAGGAGGGTTGGGAGGTTTTTATTCTATATATAGCCAATAGTTTCGAAACCACCGCACACAACCACACACGTGCTAACCAATCTTACGAAGCGGCGAGACTCCACTAATAATTGTGATTTTTTAAATCTTTAGATGTAAGTTCCTATAGAGGTAATACTTACTGCCAGCGAAGAGCCTGTTCAATGATGGCATCTGGGGCATATATGGCATCATTACGTTTCCCCGTTGTGGACCCATGATGGCAAGCGGACCATCGCCTCCGAGCATACCAAATGGATCCGAGAATAACGAATTCATCATGTTGTTCATTTGACGCATATGCCTCATGTGAGATCTACAAAAAACAAATTCTATAGTGATTGGTAGCTTGCGAAATTTTCTTACCATATAGATGTAGGGTATTTTTAAAAACATATTAAATAGACTAGAAGACTGTATTCTTTTGAATAATGCTACTTGATTAAGAATTTTAACAAGAATATTCAGTAAAACTTACCCGAAAAACGGATCATCCTCCACGTCGCCCATCAAAGATCCGAAAAGAGACATGTTTGTAGCACAAAATCAATGATCCGGCAAAGTCAGACAGAAATTACTATTATAGAAACGATTGGCTGAAATTCTTATTGCAAAAATCCTACCGCTTCTCTCGTTTTGTTATTGAATAAAGTCACAGAAAACTCTAGCACACTCACGAGCTCTCGAGAAATTTTCCAAAACCTTTATTTTTATTTAGCATAGATTATAAAAATATCGAAGGACAGAGTGTTGCACAATGTAAAATCGCCTAAAAGTTGAATGTACAGCAAGTTTACATAGGTACAACTTTTAGACTATTGTAATTTTAATAACGCGAAAACATATTAATAGAAAAGAAATACCTAAATCATTCCACAATAACTAAAAGAAAACCATATTCCAGTATAACTATGGATACGTAAAAGTCAACACTGATTTTACTGTAACCCTACAACTACATGAACTTCATCATTAGTTTTGCCGTAAATAAAAAATTGAATTGAACTATATAGTTATTAGTTTAGTTTAGTTCATTACCTACATTGAACTAGTAGTCTTTGTACTTTGTACTCTTTGCACGATTATTGAAAAATCAATTTTTTTTTTAGAATAGAATCTATCTATAGCTAAAAGCTATACTATGGTTCATTAATGCCGCCTTCCAATAAACAAAAAACGATTCGTTTTGCTTACGGACGGTAAAATTTCTATGAATTTTCAATGAAAATTTTACCGTCCGTAAGCAAAACGAATCGTTTCTTGTTTATTGGAACGCGGCATAAGTGGTCAGTGAAATTTTTTAAGTTGTGTAGAGGAAGCTATTACAGTGCGTTTACACGCACGCCGTGCAGCCTGGCAAGCAGCCCGGCACGCAGCTTGCCATGCAGCCTGCCACGGAGCCTGCGCCAAGGCTGCTTACAAAATTCGTATAATTCGGTTATCTTATGTATCCTGTTTGTATAGTAGAATGCATTGTATAATTGGATACAATGTCCTTACTGACGCTATAACGAAATAAGTACGTACATACACATAGGGTTAAAGTTTCAACACCTTTATATTTATTACTTACTAATACATTATATTGTTAACATATTTATTGAAATCCCCGTACTATAGTTGTAGTTTGTACACCACTAATTTTGTATAATAGTACGTGATTTCGTATAAGTTCTGAGACTCGGTTGTATTAAATAATTTGTCCATACTGGCAGCCCTGATTCACACGCTCGGACACATATCGAATTTGTATTAATTGTGGCGTGGATACACGACAGGACAGTAGGGTGTTGTGCCCATGTTATGACCATCGTTTGGTTCTTGGGCTGGGCAAGGTTTCAATCTAATATAAAACCCCCAGCCCAGTTTCTAGATGACGTGTTAATTATATATTTAAATGAGGACGAATAAAGAATCGAAAAAAGTAAAAATGTTTTTTTTGGTTTTGCCTTTTTTTAAAGGTTTTTTTTTAAATAATACACTCATATAACATAAAAAATTATTATAACTTACAAAAAGTTAGAAGAAATACTTGGGTTTGAACTTAGGACCTCTCATTTGCCAGTCAAGGGTCATACCGCTTTGGCTATCAAAACAAATTTATGTCCTAGTCCTATCTAAAATATACGAGGGCTACACTGAAAATTTCGGGAATCAAGGAAGTGACACAACATTACTATTTAAAAATGTATTTTTTGCTTTTCGAAGTATTCTCCGCGAAATTTGACACATTTTCCATACGATGGAACCAATCGTTGAAGCAACCATTCCATTCGGAAGTTGGGGTCTCCAAAATCGCCGTTTTGTAGGCGTCCACAGCTTCTTCAGGTGATGAAAATCTCTGACCACGCAATTTATTCTTTATTTTAGGGAAAGTATAGAAATCATTAGGGCTTAGGTCGGGACTGTGGACTGTGGACGGCGGATGGTCTAATAATTCTATGTTTTCTTGCTCTAAAAACTCTTTTGTTCTGTGCGCGGTGTGAGAACTCGCATTGTCGTGATGGTTACAGTTCTCTTTACGGAGTTCGGAAACGACCTGTGGCAAACAAATGCTAGCATACCATTCTGCATTAGCCGTTCTTTGTCCCTCAAGAGGAATAGTCGCAACATGGCCGGTTTTGGAGACAAACGTGGCCAACACTCCGTGATCGAACAATTTTAGTTGGCTATAACTCATTTTCGAACACCCAAACTCGTGACTGGTTTTTTGTTTCGGGTTCGTACGCGTATATCCAGGATTCGTCACCTGATACAATGTTGTATACAGCATTTGAGGATCCTGCGTGGAATCTTTCGAGAGTTCTGACGCACCAAGTAACGCGAGCTGCTTTTTGCTCTTCACAGAGCAAATGCGGTATTCATCGGGAAAACAACTTTTATACACCTAATTATTCATGCAAGATTATTTGTATTTGACTCATGCCAATGTCTAAATTTGCCTGAATTTTGCGGTATGTCACATGTCGATCTTCCTCAATCAGCTTACGCACAGCATCAACGTTTTCTTGGGTAACTGCAGTTTTTGGACGATTAGGAGCCGATCCCTGGTGGAAGCCTATAGAGATAATGAATTGTTTGGTTTTTCCAGCGACTGACGTTACATGAGCACTAGACTCTCTGTACATAGCACGAATCAATTTTACATACTTAGCAAGCGCTCTTGCTTCTTTCAAAGCCCACCACAAAACCTCTTAGGGCAGCCTATCCTCCGCTTTTCAGGGTCAATAAACTGTGCGTATCTGTACTTCTCACATAGTTGACGCATTGCAAATATGGCATCTGTTGCCCAGCATCCTGGCATAAATCCAAATTAGTTTTGTGTTATCGCACTCTCCTCTGTCACTCTTCTCTTAGAGAAAAAATATGAAACTATCGATGTTATCTGAAAGACTGTTGCCGAGCCTCCAAGTACCTTTATATCTGATCCCTTTGATTAGATCTTAGAAGTCGAAATTGATGAACTTTTATTTATTTATTTATAAACACTTCCTGCAGGTACATTGCATGAGGCGGACTTAATGCCGTAGGCATTTTTTCTGTTGTAATATACTTGAGAAGAACTCACAACTATTAACTCAAACCTTGGAATATAAGGAGCTCGATTTGGTCACGTTTTAATTTTCCAAGTTGTCCAAATTTACATCATTAGCTGTGTTTGGTAGATGGTAGAAACACCTTTTACCAAGTACCTGTAAAAATAGATATTGCAGAGTTAAAAATGTTTAAACAGTGTCACAAAATCATATTAGGTACTAATTTTAAACAACCATCACCACCTATGGCATAAGCAGCATTGAAGCTAGTTAAAGTTGAAATGAGGCAGCCGAAGTTAGGGATAAATAGTACCTAGCTATGTTTCTGCCTTATATCAGCCACTAGGCCGTTTTTGAGTTTTGCTGTAATATATAATCCCTAAACTCGGCTAGTCGGATATTTCACAAAATAAATAAATCAACAATAACCCAAATTTATATTCATTAGCTAATTGATACAATAATTTTTTAGTAAAAATCTAACCTCCGTCTACAGCTGATTCTGTGAGCACGAAATGTCGCTAAATTTAACATTTCATTACAGGTCGAGGAACAAATTGTCACTCAGTGGCCAAGAGACGTTCACCAATGACCATATTGCAAATCTTCGTTCCGTTCCTAATTAAACAAAGTATCATTTCGTACGATAATTAGGCTCCTAAAGAAATTGTGTTTATTAGTCAATGTAAAAAACTTGTTAACGGCCGGATACTAGGTGACTACTTTTATAAACAAAATATGTGAGACGGAAAAAATAGAACTCACAATTATATCTGACTATAAACAAAAGGATTTCGGAGTTCAAGGTAGTGGGTTGGATCCTTTACTGTTTTTGATGTACATTAACGATTTTCCTAAAGCAGTTCCAGCACCAATGATTCTATTTGCAGATGACAGTACCGTGATATTTTCTAATAAAGATCATACATTACTTAAGGACGTAATAAATAGCACTCTCTCCGATATAATCGATTGGTTGAAATCAGATAACCTGGCAGTCAATCTCAGTAAGACTAATATGATGGTATTCCGGAATAGAATTAGACCTCCGATTGATCTCGACACCCAATCTGCAGGTGTAAAAATAAAAGAAATAAATACTGAAAAGTTCCTAGGTTTAACGGTAGACAGCAATCTAAACTGGAAGTCTCAAAATCTCATATGCTTTATATATGTTGACTGAGACAGTAAGTGTCCCTTCTGTAGTAACTGCATATCATGGCTATGCAGAATCTCTTATACGTTATGGAGTTATGCTTTGGCGAAACTACACAGATTGGGAAATTATTTTCAAAGCTCAAAAACAATGTATCAAGTCCATATGTAAAATAAAAAGCACAGATAGCTGTAAACCACATTTCATTAATCTAAAGATATAAACTTTCCCAAGTTTATATATTTTAGAAGTTGCTACTTTTGTTAAAACCAACATGCAGTTCTTTGAACATCTCCGTGGTACTCGGCATCAACATAAAATAAAAACCATACGCAATAATATTGCTCTTATAAATAAAAGTATTCTCTGTATGACGTCAAGAATCTTTAATAAACTGCCATCTGATTTATGTCTTACTCAAAATCTACACGAGTTTAAAAGTACAGTAAAAACCATTTTATAAGAAAAAGCATACCTACTATAGTGTTATAGAGTATCTGAAAGACAAGTGTGTTCAATGTCAGTTTAATAGCAGTTGTTAACATTTGTAATTTTAAGTTCTGTGATTCTAATTGTTATTTATATTATAATTTATATTGTGTATGAACCTATTTATAATTAGACTTTGAACAGGTCCCATTTTGTAGGTAATTTAATGGATAACAAAAATGCTTTGGTCACAATATGACGAAAAATGTACTGGAAACGAGAAATCACACGAAATGTAAAAAAAGTATTTTTCTTTCCATTAAATTGTTAAAAAAAAAATAACGCCCCACTTGTCCAGACTGCGGCTATCGAAATTCTTAATCAGCGCATTTTTTTACTATTTATCCAAATATAAAACCGCGTGGTAATCGAAATGTCCATTTTTGATCATAAATCAGCTAGGTTGACTGGGCTGGTTATGACATCATGCGATTACCGTAGAGTTGTACGATCTAAATGTTAAATTTAAATGTTAAAAAAATTAGGGTGCCGCGCAAAAAATAAGCCAAGCCGCACGAGGTACAACTAGTTTTTAATATACGTAGTGGCCTATTCTGCATGGAATTCTTTAATATGAGAGCAAGAACAAAAATATCATAGCATGTTGAATTTATCTTGAAAAAAATAAAACCATGGATACCTTAAATTTTTATATTTTTACAAATCATGAACCTAACAAAACATGACGAGTGTACATTAACATTATTTTACAATCACGCACATTTTCCACAAAATAAAACCAACAGAAAAAAACATTTACAAAATCATTTGTTAATAAAAATGTACAGAGAACAATCAATCTTTACTTTGTTCTGAAACGATAGCCAACAGAATAAGGTGCAGCATTATTATTGCCATGAAAACTCCATTTTGCTGATGTAGGATATGCTGAGAAAATTTGATCTTGTAGACCGTTTCGGAGCTTGACATTTTTTTCCGCAGCCTGCTGTAAGTAAATAATAATAAGAGTAGGTATCATAAACACATTTTATGAAGTAAATTGTAAAAATAATCGTTACCTTTGAAGATAGATTAGGAAATTTTACATTTACGGGTGGTGTAACTTCATCATTAGCTGCAGAATCTCCATTAAACTTCTCAATAGGTGCTTGCAGCGCATACTGAGGAAGGGCGATGCGAGGATCTGAATGTGAAACATTATTTCGAGCATCTGGTTTTATATTCTGCTGCGTAAACGAATGCGAGCCTTTATATTGATTATAGATAACCTGTTGCTGACTCCTACTCGGTGTTCTGCCAATAGGTTTATTCCCCACTAGTGCTGTTTTACTAACAGTCTGTTTTACATCGCTGTATTTAGAGGGATTATCAGCACTTTGATACTGTCTTTCAACAGGTTGGCCAATAGTATTATACTCATAATATTTAGGGGGCTTTGGAAAATGATGAGAGTGTAATAAATTCCTTGACGTATCGGCAGGAAGTATAGGATCTTTATACATATCAGGTGCAGTTGGTGGGGATGTATACGAAGCAGGTTGTTTAGGATTAGGGTCTTCGGATCCTTCGTATACAGTTGGAAGATGCGGGTTACTTATAACTGCTCCAGTATTTGGGTCTATCATCTGTTGTTGTAGTGGATGATATTGTTGCTGTGGTGGTTGATATTGTTGCTGTGGTGGTTGATATTGTTGCTGTGGTGGTTGATACTGTTGTTGTGGAGGTTGATAAAGCCGTTGTGGAATATGGTCGTTTTGTTGAGAGTATATTTGCTGTTGCATTTGATTATTATCACGCTGAGCTTCTGGGATTCGTTGACCAGTTTCCTCAGTTCTTGGCTGGTTTGGCTGATTTAAACTTGCAGATGCTGCATTTGCAGCATTTATAACAGGCTGCATATGTGGCGATGCATTTCCGTTGCTATCCATAACTTTACTAAGGCCTCTAGAATTGTTCATCATCAATTTCTCCATCGTATCCATTGCAGTTTTATGCTGGTTAGCAGGGTTCATCTGAATGGCTATAGCCATAGGATCAAATCCTAGATCTCCTTTCATTACACCAGGAAACATCTCATTAAATTTGGATATACCAGCACTATGTTGACCATAAGCAGCATGGCTGTCAATGTGTTTCGCATTCATGTTTCCAGTTGGCCTTGATCCTGAAATCATTTGATTCATATTGCCGTGCACTTGATTACTTTGTGCGTTTCCGGCCGCACCAGGGAATGTATTCTGTTGCGGCATATATTGAGCGGTTTGCATTTCAGGATGCCCTTGTTGCATATTACCCGTTTGCAAATAACCAGCATTATTTTGCATCTGGCCAGAATTATATTGCCCTTGATTATCTGCACCAGCCATGTGACCTGTATTGCCGGACGGGGGCATGTTACTGGGAGTATTAGTTGGTGGATTCACTATATTTGGCATTTTATTTAACCTTCCATTACTACTAGTCATCATTTTCATTATATGTTGCCCCATATCACCCATAACTCCACCTGAGTGATCCATTCCGTGATTCATCTGTCCCATTTGACCCATTCCTTGTCCCATTTGACCCATTCCTTGTCCCATCTGACCCATACCTTGGCCCATCTGACCCATTCCTTGTCCCATTTGACCCATTCCTTGCTCTTGACCCATACCTTGCTCGTGACCGATTTGTCTTATTCCTTGTTCTTCTCCAATTACTTCTTGTCTCATATGACCCATGCCATGTCCCATGTGCCCCATTCCCTGACCCATATTACCATGTCCAGTAGGTTCCATGCCTTGCCCCATTTGACCCATGCCTTGTAAGTTTGGATTGTTCATCGCTACATTTCCGAAATGAACATGAGGTCCGTGTGCGTGACCACTATGCATATTTGGATTACCGAAAGGTTCTCCTGGCATGACATTTTGACCCATATTTCCCTGATTTGGATTATTTGTTGTTGGCAACCCCATTTGGGCGCCCATAGGGCTATTCATGATGGTGTTATCCGGATTGATCGATTTCAAGTCCTGGTAAACCTCCTGGACAACTGGTTGCATCAGATTACGATTTAAATAGTTGTAAGTATCGCTGTATAATTTTGGTTGATCACAGCAGCCCATGCAGCGTCGGGCACCAGCACATGGTTCGCCGGCACAAGGTGAATTATAGCCTTGGTTTTGGCCATGGCCGTAGTAATTCCGCATATTAAATCCACCCTGATGTCCTGTCATCGGACCTGGGTTATAGTTATCTTGGCCGGAATTTGAAAAAAGTTTTCCCATACAGCCGCTAAAAAAAATATATTTATGGTTAGTGTAACATACTGTGTCATAACTCATAAGTCATAAGTTAACAAGGTTTCTGGTACTTTCAATTAAATTGGATCTTTATGAAATTAGTGATAGTAACACTTGAGTATTTGAGATAAATAAATAAGTAATTTCAGTTCCCAATATTTTCGGTTAAAAAGCCGCCTAGGGTCACGGAGACTCAAATAATAAAATTCATAGATGCGACAGAAGGTGCATGGAAGCGTTAGATATCTGTCAACGTGTATTGGCTATTCGCATGTTTGTTAACATTCAATCTCATCTCTTACAACACTCGCCCGGTAAAGCGTGCACAGAACGCGCGCGTTTATTGCTTGTACAGAGTAACTTCGAATTATTGATTGTTATTTTTTTGTTGTACATAAGTTTTTTTATTGTGTATAATGACCGAAATCAGTAGTGAAGGAGAAGATTCTAGTGACGCTGATTTTCTAAGTAAGTGCCAACAAGAAATTGAACAATCAGAAATGAATAACGCGGTAATGGAGAAAATATGTGAATCAGGAAGTGCAGAAAAGAGGAAGGAAAGAGAAGATGATTGTAGCGGAGAAGATGACTTTGTTACTGTAGTTAGAAGGAAACCAAAGCGGTTTATTAGAAGTAATTCCTCGGAAATGATAAATAGTGAGAGAGTAGAAGAAAATAAAAATGATAAACAATCAGAAGAGATAAGCGTCACATCCATGGAAAGTTTGCCAAAACAAATAGCTCTGGCAAAATTACTCAGATCGGAGAATATCACTGGTATCACTCGAATAAAATATAAAAGTTTCAATAAAGTGTTGATACAATTTCAAGGTCAAGAAGAAGCTAATAAATTATTAGAATGCAAAAAACTTAAAGATATGGGTTTTCGGTGCCAAAAAATTAATGAAATGTCATTCTCATATGGCATTGTAAAAGGTATAGACATTGATTTGTGCGATAAGGATTTACAGGAAATAATAAAATGTGAAATTGAAATTATTTCAATTAAACGGCTAAAACGCTTAAGCGCGGAGGGGCAAATGGATAGATAGCGAATCTATTCGGATTTGTTTTAAAAGCAATACATTGCCACCACATGTATATGCATATGACTGTCGTTTTAGAGTTGAGGCTTATACCTTCCCCGTGACCCAGTGCTGAGGCTGTTGGCAGTTCGGACATATTTTTAAGTTTTGCCCGACAAAAAAAGAAAGTATGCCCTAAATGTGGAGGTAATCACGAAAATTGCGAAGAAAAGAATATGAGATGTCTGAACTGTAAGGGAGCACATCTGGTATTAGATAAGAAATGCCCTCTATTTTTAAAAGAAAGACAGATAAGAGTAATTATGAGTGAAAAACAAGTACCGTATCGGAAAGCACTCCAAATTTTTATCGAGCAGCGAAGAGCGGTAAATCATGAAAATATAATTATTCAAGACTTGCCATTTTCAACGAAGCTAGTATGAAATAATTATACTTATAGTGACATAGTTGCTGGGACGGCCGCGGGAAGTTCGGAACCAATGTCACTGCAATCAGACGCGATAGAACTTGAAAACAACAAGGAACCAATACATACATCACTAGATAGTGCCAAGAAAAAAAAGAGAAGAGAATATACTCAAGCCTTCGCGGAGGACGTAGAGGACGAAAACTCTAATAAACCTCAAAATGTAAACAAAGAAAAATGTTATCTAAGAGATGAGCAGTTGAGGAATAGTTTCGAGTCTAAGAAATTGTTTTTAAAATTGAAATGTATTTTTATCTCACAAGATAAAATTCAAGATAAGATTGTATCGGTTTTTAAAATAATATGGGACGAGTTTAGTAATTTTTTGGTAAATATGTTTTCTAGAAGAGAGTATATGGATAAACTTTTTAGTTTTATAAATGGCTAATATAAAGATAAATGTTTTGCAGTGGAACGCTCAGAGTATAAGACCTAAATTAATAGCATTTGCTGAGCTATTAAATCAGGAAAACATACATATAGCAATTTTAAGTGAGACATGGTTGAACTGTGAATCTCAGATTACTATTAGAGGATATAATGTTTATAGGCGTGATAGAAGTGATTCATATGGAAGGGTTTCAATAGTAGTACATAAGTCCATACAGTCGTATTTATTGCCCGTTACTTATAATAATGCCGGAATAGAAATAATTGGTGTCAAGTTGACAAATTGCATAAATTTAGACCAGGTGATAGGTATCTATTGCTCTTCTTCTGTTCACACTCAACAGTCTGATTGGGATAATATTTTTTCGACTTTTTCTAAATCTACTATTATTGCTGGGGATTTCAACGGGCACCACACTAATTGGTCTGTCAAAAGTGACGCAAGGGGCGCTCAAATAATGGATGCAGCTCTAGAAAATTCTTATACATGCCTTAACAGCGGGATAGCAACTCGAATCAAGTTAGTTAATGGCAACCTTCAACAGACCTCACCGGATATTACGTTTGTTTCATCCGATATTGCGATCTACTTCGATTGGCAAGTATTTAACGAAAACCTCGGCAGTGATCATATGGTAATTAAAATGTTGACCCTTGTTATAAATAACTTCAATACAACAAAAAAGAAAAATTATAAAAGAGCTAACTGGATTGAATACCGGAAGTCATTAGTAAATAAATTTAAAGGTAACTATGATAATGACTCTCAAGAAATGTATAGAGCCCTTTTAAACCAAATTAGTGTCGCGGCCGATAAATTCATCCCTAATATAAAAATTTGCAATAAACCCACTACTAAATTTAAACCAAAACCCTACTGGAGCTCTGAATTATCAAACATAGTAGCCCAACGTAGATTAGCACTGTCCAAGTTTCGTCGGAACCCCACCCCAGAACACTTAACCATTCTGGAGAAAAAAACGCGAGAAGCTCAGAAATTAATAAATAAAGCAAAGTCTTTAAATTGGCAATCATTTTGCAATTCTATCGATGAAGAAACTTCCGTTCCTGAGATGTGACGCCGCATGAGATGGATTAAAGGTTTTGGGGGGACCAAAAGCTACCCACCTGTTGACAAACAAAAACAATTATTGCATTCTCTCACTCCAGATTACATACAGAATTTAATGCCTAAATTTGTTTCACGAAACGCCAAGTTGGAACGGAATTTTAGTTTACAGGAACTTCAAAATTGCCTTAAGAAAAAGGACTCCGCACCAGGCGAGGATGGAATTTCATACTCCATGATATATAATCTTCCCATTGAAGCTAAATTATTTTTACTTAATGTATACAATAACATTTTAAACTCTGGTAGTGTCCCTCATCAATGGAGAAAGGTTCAAGTAATTCCCATAAGAAAACACAATAATAATTCCCCTGAACTTAAACTTAGACCCATATCCCTAATTTCTTGTTTGTGTAAAACATTCCACTTAATGTTATACAAGCGACTGGAGTGGTATGCGGAAAAGAGACGTATATTTTCACCTAATACGGTTGGTTTTAGGAAATCACATTCCTGTGTAGATGCAATCACTCGGTTGGTTACGTATATACAAATAGGTTTCACAAAAAAAATTCCTACTTTGGCATGCTTCTTGGATATTCAAGATGCCTATAACAATGTGTCAATAGAAGCCGCGACTAATATCTTGGACAAACTTAATATAGGATCTAAAATATGTACTTACATTTGGTCGTTTCTAAGTGAAAGACAACTAAATATTAAACTAGATAATAGTAGTGAATCTATAATTACCAGATGGACTAATAAAGGCTTAGCACAGGGAGACCCTCTGTCTCCTTTAATTTTTAATTTAATAACACAAGGGATTAACACATTGCCTTTAAATGTAATGTGGTCATAGTATGCAGACGATTACGTTTTGTATATTTACGACAGGGATATTAAAAAATGTGAAATGTATATGCAAAGTGACTTAAATGTCATAGTGTCGTTTTTAGGGGAACTTGGGCTGGAATTATCGCCGACTAAATCCAATTACATTGTCTATAGCAGGGGCCATAGAAGAATACTCCCCATATTGAAATTAAATGGCAAAAATTTGGTTTTATCAGACTCAGTTAAATATCTAGGTATGTGGTTGGACCGAAGTCTACGATGGGGCAAGCACATAAATGAGGTTATTGCAAAATGTTCAAAATTTTTAAATATTTTAAAAGTTCTTGCAAGCAGTTCATGGGGAGTACACATAAAACATATGCGTAGGTTGTACATTAGCATAATAAGAAGTCGAATGGATTACGGATCATTCCTCTATGACTGTTGTGCAAAAACACATTTACTAAAACTTGATAGGCTGCAAAACCAGGCCTTACGAGTAGTAGGAGGTTTTATTAAAAGTTCACCTATCCATGTTATGGAAAGTGAGATAAATTTGACACCATTATTTCTAAGAAGGCAATATTTAGCTTATAAATATAGTTTGAAGATGGCATCCTGGAATAGTAATCAAACTGTTAACCTACTCTTAAATTTAAACTACCTCTCTAATAATAGATATTGGGAAAACAAAAGAAAACCGCTACTTATTAAAACTTTTAGTGCGGTGAGTCAATGTAATATTAATTCATTTAAAATTCTTGGTATGTTTTCTTTAGACATTTGGGTGACAGATATAGAAACTAAAAAGTATATTATATTAAACCTAGAATGTATTCAATCCTCAAAAAATTGTTATGAACCTAATCTATTGTTAAGTAACGTAGTGTCGGAATTAAACAGTACCTACAACGAATGGCATAAAGTATTTACAGATGGGTCTAAAAGCGAAAGTGGTTTAGGAGCTGGTTTTTATGATCAAACTTTACAATATGAGGCTGGTTTTAAAGTTAACGGCGAGGCATGCATAATGTCGCTGGAGCTGATTGCAATATATCATGGCTTATCTTACGCAAGGAATCTAAATTTAAACAAAATTGTTATTTTCTCGGACAGTAAGAGTGCGTTGCAGCATATGGCTCGATGAGCTTCTGGCTCCAGAGGTGCATCGATGGCCTATAAAATCTTAAAAACTATTATTTTATTAAATAGAAGTGGTAAAGATGTAAGGTTGCAATGGGTTCCAGCGCACATTGGCTTACGGGGAAACGAGCAGGCGGACCGAATAGCTAAGTTAGCAGCAGTAACCGGAACCGCTATGAACCACTTTTCGGATCATTGGGAATTAGTGCCTAAATTTAAAAAAGCCTGTTATGATGAGTGGGTAACATATTTTAACCATAAATCTAAAGACAAGGGTATATGGTATAGGACCATACAGGCAATGCCGCCTCAGGTAGCATGGTTTGACGACACTCAACTTAGTGGAAATTACATAAAATTAGCTCTAAAAATAAGATCTGGTCACTATCCATCAGCAAAATTTGCATATTTAATGAAAAAAAATGACTCGCCCAACTGTCCCGTATGTAATAAAATTGAAGATGTGCAACATTTGCTGATGGATTGTGACAGGAACAAAATTGAACGTGAGGCTTTGCTAAGAGAACTAAAATTAAATTTTTTGGATGTGGGTTTAATTCAAACTGTGATGAGTTGCCCAAGGTCAGCAGCAACCAAAAAATTAAGTCACCTGATTACAGTGGTTCGCCAATGATGTAATTTTAAGTTTCTTTTGTGTTCACCTTGGATTAAGGTACGATGGGGTTGACATATCCTAACTGGATCAAAACCCCAAAATAAAATAAAGAGAAAAAAAAAAAAAAAAAAAAATCTCTTACAAAAAATATTCAGTGGAATAGATAGGACACATTAGGACACAAATAATAATAATAACTTGACACACCCCACACACGGCCGTCTGATCCTAAACTAGGCAGAGCCTGTACTACGGTAACCAGACTGCTGAAAAACATACTTATGTATTTCTAAATACATATATATTATAGATAACTTACACCCAGACACAGAACAAATCATCATGCTTATCACACAATTATTTGTACTGGGTGGAAATCGAACCCACGACCTCTCGCAGCAGTCAGGGTCACTAACCACTAGACCAACAGGCCAGTCAAAATGTGTGACAGTTTCACTACACCCTATTACATTTTAAAACATTTTATCCTAAGGTAAATGTGTACTATGTCAGCCTCGTATATTATGCCATGATATTTTGATTTTTATCTTAAAATAAGAAAACCCTATGTAAAATCATGATTTCATACAATTCTTCTTCAACTTAAGTAGTTTAAATACAATAAAAAACTAACAACATTTTCGAATTTACATAAAGTTCTATAAGTCGTGTCGAGCTTCCAAATGGACCATTCTTACCTAACACATTGAGATTGAGACCCCTCCGTTCTTCGGAGAGTTCCACGTTAAACCGTCGGTCCCGGGTGCCATACAAACATCTGTGGCATTCGTTACGGGTACTTGGAGCCCTAAAAAGTCTGACAACCTGGTCTAACTACAGAACATATCACCTAGTACTTGGGTTGTGGAGGTCTGATGGCAGACGCTTCACGTAAAATATCAAAGTTCGGCCGTATCGTAGTTAGACTGAAAGCCGACCCCTACTTAGTTGGGAAAAGACGCGGAGGATGCTAATTTTGGATCTCTCTATGGACTTGTGCTGACAGACCTTGCTTCTTACCAAATTGCATAATTCCAGGTCAATGGAAAGTACCCTTAGGTTTTGATTTACCTGCCAAATGTTCAAATTTGTTAACATCCAAGGCTTAATAGCTGTATCTTTTTATTGCGTTGACTAATGCCGCGTTCCAATAAACAAGAAACGAATCGGACGGTAAAATTTTCATTGAAAATTCAACGAAATTTTACCGTCCGTAAGCAAAACGAATCGTTTTTTGTTTATTGGAACGCGGCATTAGAAGCTTGATGTTTTACAGCTTGATGTTTTTAATTTCAACTTGATACCTCCACGGGTTCTCGAGAAAAAGTATCTTGACAGACACACGGACAGACAAATATAACAACAAATTAACGACTATCAGATTTTTCCTTCACCTGTGCTGTGAGACCTTGCATAGAAAATTTCATGATTCTAGGTCAATGGGAATTAATTATTCTATAGGTTTTGATTTACCTGTGAAACGTTCAAATTTGGTCAAATCTAAGGCTTAAATGGCAGTATGTTTTGATTGCGTTGACTTAGAAGCTTAATTTTTTTACAGCTTCAAGGGACTGCAGACATAAGTATATGGTATTTATTTTAACTTGGTGCGTCAACGGGTTCCTGAGAAAAATGGGGTTGACAGACGGACAACAAAGTGGTGTTATAAGGGTCCCTTTTTTTCTTTTTTATCCTCTGAAAACCCGGACGGGTCATCACCTCACCGGGGCTGGCGATGAAATGGTATGCCGGAATCGAACCGACTAAAACTACACGGTGTTGCGACATAAATGGGTCTATTGCATATTAAAATGGGCCTCGCCCCCCTTCCATCAGAGACGCACGCTTAACAGATCGCGCCACCATCTCAGGCTTGCTTCTGCTAGAGTAACGGGCAGCCTCACCCGTTACTCCCAGGCCAGCGCTAATGCAGGTCGGAAATCATTTTGCGATCTCCGTCGCTTGGCCCACGGGTTCCTTAGAAAAAACTTTTGATGAGTAGTATGGCTCAGTGGCTTAACAATAGGGTGGCAGGGCGGGCCACGGGCTCCGGCTCGAGGGGGCACCAAAGGCCCTAAACACAGGAGGCACTAATTACAAAATAATTACATTAATAATTACATTAATGAATTATCCACGGGCCTCAGATGGTACAGTTACGCCACTGGTATAGCTATCATTAGTACGCATGTATGTGATTATTTCTTTTAATTGTAATTATTAGGAAATACGTGCAAACATGTTAGTTTGATATGTTCCGGCTTGCACCCCTCCATTTTACAATGTTATATTCTTTGTTGTTAACTAGTATATAAGAAAACATATTAATTATAGTGTCAGTCAGTCCATGAAATCTAGTAATAAACCAATATTAACACGTCTATCATTGCGAAGTCGCAATCAGTAGCTAAAATGTTTTAAAATGTAATATTAACTTGTTTTTGCGAACTCTGATCGAGGGCGAAACTGTCACACATTCTATGAAAATTCTTTCAATATCCTATCTATTTAATTGAATGTTTGAGTAGAAATTAATAAGTTTTCGTTGACTTTATTGTGAGCCTCGTCCGGTCTATTAGTACCCACATACTGTATAATATTTTAAGTCTATGTTTCTTAGTTTTATGCGAGGGTTAAAGAGGAAGCCTGGTCGCTAGAGGATCTCACTTCTCTGACGACCGGAGTTCACTGAAACAGCTTATTTACTGCATTATATTTTACTAGTAGCGCCCCGCGGTTTTACCCGAGTAAGTCCCGATCCCGTGGGAGTATCAAGATAAAAAGTAGCTTATGCGTTAATCCAGGTCTCCAGCTATCTAGATACCAAGTTTCATCGCAATCGGTTCAGTGGTTTTTGCGTGAAAGAGTAACAAACATCCATCCATTCAAATTTTCACATTTATAATATTAGTGGGATTTATAATATTAGTGGGATTTATAAACATGGTAACGTAGAACAAACATAGTAGCTTTTATTTAACCTAAAGGCGATTACGAACCATTGCACTTTTAACTTTAATGTCTATGAATCGCAATGTTCGAAATCAAGGTGGACTTAGACCTAATCCGAACCTATGGCAACCAATTCATGGCTAACCTAAATACCATATTATTATTTGAACCTTTGAACAATCATGTAATGTTATTATACCATATCTTAAGAAAGCACTTCGCACTCCTGCGAGTGGAGTATAGTAAAAACTCACCAATCGGCGCTTTGCAGTTGATTTACGACACTTCCTAACTCGTTTAATATTTTCTGCCTATCGAGAGCCATATCGTAAAGTTTGTAAAAACAACAACAATTTGTATAAAACTTTAAATTTTAACTTGTTTAAATTGTTTAACAAACTTAAATTTTGGATTTTAATAATTTCTATAACATCAATAATTTTGTAATGTCACGATGTGTTTTGTTTCTCTGGATTATTTTTTACCACAATTTTAAATGATGGCCTTTGTTCGAATGTAAGGTGCAATGAAAGGAGGTTTTAATGCGAGTTTTACTACGACGAGTATGTCTCGGACACAGTAAACGCAGTCTGTTTCAAGGGTCGCGTCCAAAAGGCTCGCCGAATCGAATCTTAGAAATTCGTCTCTTTCATATTTACTATGAAACTCCGTCCATTAGCGAAAAATAGCAGCGCACCGTACCGCTTGACAGGCGAATTTCTTCGTTGACGCTTTCCGACGCGACTTGGCGCGACTCGGTCGACACGGGAAGGGAAAAAAATGTTTCGAAGAATAAACCAGAAGTCACCAAACTTTTTTGTTAAGACCACTTGCCATGTTTTATAGTGTTAGGTAGGCCCCCTGATTAACTACAAATTTCAAATTCGTAAACTTCAAATGTGTTTTTGACTGATTCTTTTCGTAACTAATTGTAGTAAGGTGTAGAGCGAGGGTGTGATTTAACAAATATAGGTAACTAGCCGTCTCCGCAGCTTCACCTCTTATGGTCACTGCTCCGTTTATATTAGTCGTAGCATGATGTTATATAGCCTATAGCCTTCCTCGATAAATGGGCTATCCAACACTAAAAGATTTTTTAAATTCGAAAACAACCGCTAATCCTGAAGATCTTGATCAGGATAATGGAACAAACTATTTAAATCATTGCGTTGTCATCGGTCCTTGATAAGTGTGCAAAATTTAAATGAATCCGACATTTTGAAGAGGATGAAAATAAAACGTTCAAAGATTCCGTTACAAACATACAGCGTGTAAATATTACAACAACTACTTTCTTTAGATACTAACCATAAAAATGCGAGATTAAGGATTTACAGTCATTAGTTTAATTTTGTGCTACACAATGTACACGCAACTTAAGTAGGTATCATTTTTGTGTGGTACGGTAAATGACCTTAAATGTTCGGTGCCGTTGAAGCAGCTGATTGCATGAATGTTGTTTAATTGATTACATTGCAGTTTTTGGCCCTAAGGGATATTTATTATTTCTTTTTTTGATAAAATGTTAGTTTTACTAATTGTGAAATCACTTTTAGGCAAAAAAATGTTAAAAAGAATGAATTTTCAGGCGGAAAATTCCAATGATTTTCCACTCAGAATGATGGTCTGAATCGACTATTTCAAGTTTCGGCAGGCCGTTCCTAACTCCTGTTATTTACCAAGCTAATTAAACCGTGTTGAAATATGAAAAGTATCAACTTTTTTAAGATACATGTTAATATTTATAATTAGATTAATATAAAATATGTATACAAAACTAGAACTGATTCTTAAACAAAGAAATTTGACGCGATTATACCGAACAATATCCCACTATCCCACTAATATTATAAATGTGAAAGTTTGGATGGATGGATGACTGGATGGATTTTTTGTTACTCTTTCACGCCAAAACTACTGAACCGATTGCGACGAAAATTGGTATGTAGATAGCTGGAGACCTGGATTAACATATAGGCTACTTTTTATCCCGACATTCCCACGGGATCGGGACTTACGCGGGTGAAACCGCGGGGGCTGCTAGTGTATAAATAAATCAAAATAGTAAAAAAAAAAGTAGTTTTGATCAACATTGAAAATTAAATAAATACTCACATTTATAATGTTTATAACTTTATTATAGTCTACAAAATAAGTCTCCATGGTATTTTCTTTTTAAAATCACATATCCAGGTTTTGGCAGTAAAAATATGACGGCAAAAGCATTTACGAGTGTTGTATCGATATCAAATAATTAATTGTTTAGCTGATAGATGGTGCTTTCAATGACTATGAATGAGTGCGGAAGGTAATCATATGACATTTTGAAAATTAATTCAATACTGTATAATTTCAATAGTCGTGTCTCAATTCGGGTTTCGACCCTTGGGATTTGAGACAACTAAATTTACAAAAGGTCCCGTGACTTCGACTATCGATCATCCTACACATCCGTCAGTGTCATGTCACGAGGTTATTTTGTTGACTAATGACCACTGACCTCTATTATACAAGTACGCTGGACTAAATATTCTATAGGAAAAGACAGATTTTTTTGTGCCGTTTTGATACGCCCCCCCGGCCGTCTCGGGTACTAAAATTGACATCTGTTGCAAATGACCGTTGTGTTCTGTTGGCGCGTCTATATTGCTTTATTTATTTATCGTGAAATACGACTTCACTTTTTGTATTTGGGATTTGCTAAATAATATAGAAAACGTTTATATAATGAGTTTGTGTGTTTTGTAAAATTCGGTACCAAAAAGGCAGCGGAATAACGTTTCACAAGTAAGTGAATTTCTTGGCTACAAATGTTTCAATTGTATGTCTGAAGCTTTTTAACACTATTATATACTTATTTTATTAAATTTCATCACATTTAAATGTAAATAGGATTGAGATTTCATTTTTTAATTAATTCAAAAAAATAAACAGTTACTGAATAGGGTTGCGTTTATTCCATATCGATAATGTGTCGATTAATTTCTTCATAATTATTTCTTATTATTTTCTTCAGTATTATATTTTCTAAATCATAAAAATAAACCCTAGCGTAGAGTTAGATAACTCGCTATTTACAACGGTATTCTGTATATTTTACTTGTTTCCCTTATACTTTCAGATTTCCCACCGACACACTCACTAAGCAGTCATGGGTGGAAAACATGAAAAAAGAAAATTGGACTCCTAAATATAATGACCATTTGTGTAGTAAACATTTCACCGATGACTGTTTTGTGAAAAATGTTTCACGTACAAATTTGAACTATGGCAGTGTACCTACATTGTTTTTTGGTGAGTTTGTAGAGATTATGTCTCATTCTGATTCTACAAATATTCGGTTTATTAGCGACCCTCCCGGGCTTCGCACGGGTGCAATGTAGATACTAATGTGGTGAACAATTATCGTCATATTTCAACAAATTAACACAAAACAATATTAAAATATACGAATAAATCTTCCTCTTGAATCACTATCTATTGCTGAAAACCGCATTAAAATCCGTTGCGTAATTTAAAAGATCTAAACGTACATAGGGATAGACGACTAGTAAGCGACTTTGTTTTATATTAAGTAAGGAATGTAAGGATTGTATTTTTGGATGTAAGCATAAAAATATGTTTATTTTTCCAGGGAGTACATCTTCTGTACGTGATGACATGGTTACCCCAACACCTTGTGTTTCTCAAGCTGCTGGGATAAAAAGAAAATTGAGCTCTGTTGATGTCTATCATGAGAATACTTTTCTTGATGGTTACTACCCAATTCTTAATTTTACTTTAGTAATAAGTTATGTAATTAAGAAGGTTCCTACAGCATAATATTTTACTATTACAGAGGCAGGCCCAAGCAAACCTCAAAAGAAATCTAAGACTATTACTGAAATTTGTGACAGCATTAACCACGACCACCGCTATGAAAATAGTCCTACGTCTACAAATAAAATCATGCTGCGAATAAAAAAATCGCTCAACATGTCACGTGCTCGTTTAAAAGTTTTATCGCAAAATGTTAAAAGGTTGAAGACAACTGTGTCTTCTTTGAAAACTGTAGTTACTGATTTGAAAAAAAAGAAGTTGATTGATGAAGACAGTTAAAATATGTTGAATCAGTATGAAGATTTTAGACCACAATTATTTAAAAGAATGTTAAAAAACACTGGTGAAAATATTAACCGTTCGCAGTATCCCCTAGCTTTAAGATCGTTTGCTATAACTCTCCATTTTTATTCTCCTAAGGCATATAATTATGTCCGTAAAAAAATTGATTTAGCTTTACCCCATCCCGGAGTAATACGGTCTTGGTACAATTCGGTCGATGCAAATCCTGGGTTCTCTGTGGAAAGTTTTGTGAAAGTACCTGCAAAGTAAAAGCGAGGCAGCAAGTCAAAAAGGAGAAAAACTTGTATGCGCCTTACTCATTGATGAAATGAGCTTGAAAAAAAGCTGTACTCGCAGTCGTGACGGGATAACACGTGGGCATGTTGATTTAGGTATCGATTCTGAAAGTAGCGATTTACCTGATTGTAAAGACGCGTTAGTTTTTATGGTTGTGCCTTTAAAAGGTAATTGGAAATTACCAATAGCTTTTTTTTTCATTATTGGTTTATCTGCTGACACAAAAGCCGCCCTCATTAAGCAGGCTTTAATACGATTACATGATATATCTGTAGAAATTTGCTCGTTAACTCTAGATGGACCACCCGAGCACTTTTCCGTAGTTACGAAATTAGGGGCTAATTTGCAAATAGGAAATATACACGGCCTTTTTTTTTCATTCTGTAGACAAAAATCACAAAATTAAATTAAATTCGCCAAAATGGCGAAAATCAAATGGCTTCAGTATGATAATCGAAGTATGCAGTCCAGCGTACTTGTATAATAGAGGTCAGTGCTAATGACCAATAATAATTTACTAGTAATCGTCCGAGGTGACGTCGTAATCGTAAGGCTGCGATTAACGGGCAATACTTTTACTACATTATACATATGTTGCCGGCAACATTGCTAGCAATACAATAAAATATTTGTCATAAATCGAAAGATCATATATAAAAGTTTTATAACAAAACTGTTGTTTGTTTCTTTTTGTTGTTGTTAAAAAGTTTTAACAATTTTTTTTTTCTTAACTCTGTACCAAAAACACACGGTTCCCGAACTAACCCGAGCGCGCGTGACGTCATAATGTTAATGTCCACTAACCATTACATACAGTTGATTTACATAGTGTTTTACGTTTTCGTCAATTAAATCTTGTTATTATCATCAATTTATTTATAAATTTATCAGAGATGTCAAACCTTAAGAGTTATCGTGTTTGTGTCGTACCATTGTGTACGAATAATACAAAAACTCCCCAAAAAAAAATTATTTTATTGATTTACTATGTACAGGTATAGAAATATTGATCTAAACGTTGTTGATTCCTAATAAAATAAACTAGCTTGACACCTTTAAAGCCGCGGCTCTCGATATGGTAAAGTTTCGAGGTACATAAGCAACACAGTAACATAGACATTTTGTAGCGAATCTACCGCATCTTTAAGCCTGTGGGAGGAACACACAGAAGTGTCAAGCTCGTCTAAAAAAATACTTTGAAGATTGGTGTTTTATTTATGAATTATAGTCAAGATACAGTCCACACAGACACATCATAGTAACCGTAGTCATCATTGTAACCGTAACCATCATTAGTAACCAAACCAGTCAGTGACCAGCGCACTGTCGCGGACTAGTAAAGGTTCGATTGCTGGCATCAGTAATAAATACCAAAACATTCAGATGATTTTAGCAAACATTTATAAACATTCAATTAATGAATTTTATGCAGTTGATCATAAATATACCCACACTAGGTATATTATCAGGCTTTGCTTTTATAATTAATGCTTTATCACAATTATCACACATTATTCACTCGATAAAATTTATTATAAACAATAATTTTATTTGCACCAAAATTCTGAAATGATCTAGCAACCGTTGACCGTGTACTAATGTGGATTGACTTTAACATTAAGCCGGGTCCACACTTGTAACATGACAGCGGACCGGACTGCGTGGCATCGCTACAGGACATGTTATTGTAAATGTGGACGGTCTAGGTTGTGCTGACACGGTCACTAACATTCGCATGATGACACGGTCGCATGATCGAACCAGACAGAGTGGCGTGGCATGGCATCACTACAGGAGTCGATCGGTGGTTTCATTTAAGCTCCGACTACCAGGCAGCTATGTCGTGCTCTACCGTAGAAACAGCGGAAGTAAATTTATACTTGGCTTGTGCTAGCGTTTATTACATTAATTTGTGCTAAAAAAAAAGAAAGAAAAAAGACGCAGTGATCCACTCCTTATCCCGTGTCTGTATCTGTGTCATCTGGCGTACTTCAACGCGTGTCATAAATGCAAGTGTGGACGTCTCCTGGCCACGCGGACAATAGCGTAACAATACCGAACATCCTTTGAAAAGACCGACTTCCGATGGATCGGCTCGTAACACGTGACTTTGATGCGTGACAGTACACAAACCAGTGTCCACACTGGACCCGGCTTTATGATGTCACAAATAAGACGGCCAATCATGGTGCGTTTGAAGAAAAATTTCGATGATTTTTTTTTCAAAAGCTCATTTACAACCAGACTGTGCAAAATACGACAGTCACACATTTTTAGTATGGCCACTTAATTTTTATCTGTAGCACTCTACTACTTTTAACTCTAGAAATTGCCCGCTTACCCGATTGCTGTTTCGTTATGTAGGTGCATCGCTTTCGAAGTAACATGAAGATTGCCATGGGTGAGACACCGCGATTTGTTATATTCTCTCTCTCTCTCTCTCTCTCTCTCTCAATAATCTCTATTATGCGCGGATAATTTACCAGCCATTATCATAAACTAAAATATAGCCATTATTGCCTGACTTTGTGGCCCGTGTACAACTGGTTTATATTTTTATATTTTTTATTGACGATTTATATTTCTCAGACATAATTTGGACTAAAATGTTTTTGTGATGGTCGGACTACAGTTGACAATATTGTAGACACATATTGCAGTAAAAATATTGCTCGTTCAAACCGCACCTTAATAATTACAAAGATATGAGAGAAAAATTACTTTGTGATACTGAGAGATAGTAGTTTGTAGTTATAGTTGGTTGTTGTTCGTTCACTTCAGTATAGTGTATCTAGTGTAGTTAGTTACCAAAGACTAAAGGTAAAGGAATTTGTTTAATCCGTAGATATCATTATCAAGTTCAACTTGTTGATTCCACTATATTAAGAACTGCGCCTGCAAATCCTATTTTACTGTTAAAAGCTTCCAAAAATGCCTAGAAAAGTATACGTCGTTGGCGTCGGTATGACGAATTTCATTAAGCCAAACAGTGGTGGTGATTATCCTGAGTTAGGAAAGGAGGCCGTACTCGCTGCCCTTGCCGACGCACGCATAAAATATGAAGAAATTCAACAAGCGGTATGTGGATACGTGTACGGAGACTCTGCTTGCGGGCAGCGAGTGTTATACCAGGTCGGTATGACTGGCATTCCCATCTACAACGTCAACAATAACTGCTCCAGTGGGTCTAATGCACTATTTTTGGCCAAACAACTCATTGAAGGTGGCATATCCGATGTAATCCTAGCCGTAGGGTTCGAGAAAATGCAGCCAGGAGCTCTTAGTCTAGGAAACTTTATGGATAGAACCAGCCCCTTGGATAGACACACACTAAAGATGGCAGACATGGCTAAACTTGTAGGAGCCCCCATAGCTGCACAATATTTCGGAAATGCTGCAATGGAACACATGAAGAAGTATGGCACAACTGAGACCCACCTTGCTAAAATTGCTGCAAAGAACCACCGTCACGGATGTAAAAATCCCAGGGCACAAGGCAAACGCGAATACACTGTTGAAGAAGTATTGAAATCTAGAAAAATCTATGGCCCTCTTACAAAACTTGAATGTTGCCCCACTAGTGATGGTGCTGGTGCTGCTGTTCTCATGTCAGAGGAAGCTGTGATTAAGTATGGCTTACAGTCAAAGGCTGTAGAAATTATTGGTATGGAAATGGCCACTGATACAGCTGCAATATTCACTGAGAATAGTTGTATGAAAATAGCTGGTTACGATATGACATGTTTGGCTGCTCAACATTTATACCAAAAGACTGGTATATCGCCAAAGCAAATTGATGTTGTTGAACTGCATGATTGCTTTGCTCCTAATGAAATGATCACTTACGAAGGACTGCAGTTATGTGGTGTAGGTGAAGCGGGCAAGTTTATTGATGCAGGTGAAAATACATATGGCGGTAGAGTTGTTGTGAACCCAAGTGGAGGTTTGATAGCTAAAGGTCATCCTCTGGGAGCAACTGGTCTGGCCCAGTGTGCTGAACTAGTCTGGCAACTTCGTGGCGAGGCTGGAGAAAGACAGGTTGGTTATATTATTGGGTGTACTCTGCTTGAGATGCACGTTTTATACTAGGTTATGTGGTTGATACATTTTTCTGTATGTTCAGCATCTTGAAATTACGGTTTGGTATAGCGTTATAACGAATCGATCATTTAAATTCGAGGTACTTCTAGCAAACACACAAACTTCAAATTTTGAACACAGCTAGTGTTCATAAAGCAAGGAAAACTAAAAGATAACGCCATTTCAGCCCTAGTTTCTGGAAAGACAAACTGCACAAATTACTTTGTAATCCTATAGATTAAATATGGGATTACACAGTTACTGTCACCTACATAAATAGATAGATGGTAGATTAATAGTGAATTTTACCTAAATTCACTATTACAATACACAGGTACAATGTCATAGACTAACGATGTGTCCTTTGATATACGTACCTACCAACAAAATGAAATCAGATCCCATTAAAAACAAAATATGTAAAAAATGAAATGAAACATGCTCCATGCCGGTATGAGGGCATACCCAATATTGTCACAATCTAGTTTATATTCTAGACAAGCAACATGCGTTAAAGAAATTTTTAATTAGTAAAATATTTATTAATGAGTTAAAAACAGAATGTACTTTCACATTTCTTCACATATTTTTGTGTGCCTAGTAGTAATGCATGACTCGGTATATGTAGGTACTAGCAGCGCACCGCGATTTTATCCGCGTAAGTCTCGATCCCGTGGGAATATCGGGATAAAAAGCAGCCTATGCGTTAATCCAGGTCTCCAGTTATCTGCATACCAAGTTTCATCGCAATCGGTTCAGTGGTTTTTGCGTGAAAGAGTAACAAACATCCATCCATCCATCCATACATCCATCCATCCATCCAAACTTTCCTATTTATAATATTAGTGGGATTATAATTTAATATATTTTTATAAGTAGGTACGTAGCTTCTTTGATATGATGTGAATGTTTTGTTTAATTGGTTATTGAACTTATGAATGCAAGAATTTATCTCTGTTTTACAAAAACAAATTGATAAGACATTTACTTGATAATATTTGCGTACCAACATTACAAAATAAATATTCAAAGCATGTAACCAATGATAGATTGGTGGCAAAAAACATTAAATTTATGGGCGATTACGAACCTTTGCACTTTGAACATTAATGTTTACGATTTGCAAGGTTTAATACTGGAATTAGTTCCATCAAAGCTATCAAGGTAGCAAATTCGTGGCCTACTTAAATACCATATTAAAATTTGTAACTTTGAACAAAATATACTAGATATAATGTTAAATATATTGCCACATCTCCAGAAAATTTTAAAAGGTGGTAAAAATGCTTGTCATTGTAAATCCAGATATGGGAAAGCGACTGAGCATGCCTTTATCTTTCCTTAGTATATACCCAATAATTAATTAATTAAAAATTTTTTGTTGAAAATTCTAAAACACCTACACTTTTATGGATATAAAGAACAAAAACATTACTAATATTGTAAAAAAGGGGTGGCCTGAATGGCACTATATTTTGATACTCTTTTTTGTGTGGCCCACGGGCCATCACCTCACCGGTGCCAAACGGTAAGGTAACGGTATATCGGACTCGAACCGACTAAACAACCACACAGTGTTCTGTCACGGGGTCTTATGGCCGGGGCCTCAGGTGCACCCTATAACGGAATTCCCTGTAAACCCCGGTAGACTTACCCACCTGTTGAGCAAGGCGACCCCACTCATCAGATCATTTTACGCTCTCCGGCGTCTGGTGCGTCTTCTGCGGCATGGAACAGTACTACTTCCCACCCGTTCCATTTCCGCCGCTTTCTTACCTCACAGAACAAGGCAGCGTAATCTCACGCACTCTCTCTCTGGACCATACACATAATCATGGTGTCTAGCGATTGACTGCTTATACCGATAGCCGCCGCGAAATCGTCACGTTGCTGCGCCTACGCTGAGCACTCCTGTCCTCGCGGCAGTTCCCGCAGTAGTGGCACCCAGATGTTGGCTCCCGGCCTATGCGACACAGGTACTTCCCGAAGCAGCCGTGTCCGGTGAGTACCTGCGTCATGCGGTAGGAGACAGCATCATGCCGCCTCTCCAGCCAATCCTCCATGACGAGCCTTACCACCACAATTGTGGCATGCTTTGCGTTCGGTCGCTCAAGTCGTTCTTTCCACTGAGCCATGAGCACCTTGTGGATCTGGGACCGTTGCGCCTCTATTTTACGAGCGACAGGTCTCATTTACTGTTCCAGCACCTCGCTGCACCACTGGTACAGTGTTGCAAGGGAAAAAGGTGTTAAAAGGAACCCTTATGTAAAGTAGATCGACAGCATTTTACGCACAGCATAGCGTCGGTGGGAGTGACGGTTGATGAACATTGCTACTTCGTTCGAGATTTTCAATTTCCTCACAATTAATACAGTGAGGAAGAATACTGTACTTTTTGTACTCGTATCTTTTATTAATTTAAATCTAATAAAATTAACTAAAAGCAACTTTCTAATGCCGGCTTTTCGTCAATTACTTGTGTCCTTAAGATTTTATTTTTGTAAATGATCAAGCCTTCTCAATATTATAACATAATTATATTATTCTTCCCTCTTTCTATAAATATTTTCTCCCTCTGCATCCGTAGAGTGCGTTCAGATGACAGGCGGGTGTTCACATGGCGAGGGTTTTACTTTTATAACGACGTCAGAAACAGCAACATAAGAAGAGACGGCAATACTGGGTTCATTCATTTTAACATCCAGACATACTGAAAGCCACTTTATATCCTTAACTTAGACTACCTGAAACTAAACTCAGTAAAGGCTCAGTAAAATTTCATAAATGTTACCTTGACATTGATGATTGATGCTATATCGACAATTATCACATCAACATTACAATGACAAATTAGAAGTCAATCTAAAATGCACAGTATTTTTCGTTATCAATTAGTCGTAAATGTATAGGATTTTCTGTTTATATTGAAACTTCGGAATAAAAAGATAAAGATTTAAAGACATTTTCCAAGAATTGCGGCAAGCAACATACGGGAGCAAAATTTTTATAAATACATAACATACATTGATTTGAAAACACAGATTGATTTTATATGTAGGTATATATTAGTGAGTTTTGAATAAAAATAAAAGCAAGTAATAGTGTGCGTTTGGCATTTCTTGTATGTTATATTTTTATGTTATTAAACTGCATAAAATGAAGTGTCACCGAACTCGCGCTTTGTGAAAAATTTACTTTTATTTAAATGGCCGAATCCTTTTATTGTTATCACGTGGTGACGAGTTGTAAACGCGCGTTAGCATGTGAATGACTTGAACAAAATGCGTGTTCTTGTTGTTGAGGTATTTTTAGAATGAGAATAGTGAAAATGATCAATTTTACACTGTTTTGACCGTATATCGATGAGGCAAAAATTTTGCTCATGGGCTCTGGTACTACGAGTTGTATTTATGTCATGCATACACACATCTGTCCTCAGAGCGATAATTACTATTAATATTACTATTATTAAAGAATTATTGCTCTGAGCATCTGTCAATCAAATACTGCAGAGACGAGACCTTAGCAACGGAAATGGACCAATCACAGATCAGTATTCGTTGCAAAGCGGTCGCTTAGCAAAGGGTAACTTGAGTATTGTTTGTGAATGACTAGGCTGGCCACAACGAACGCTACGATAAATTCCTTATTTAGCTCAGCGTTGCTTCCACGCCACTCAAAGTTTTGTTTGTGAATACGGGTGTTAGGGTTGTTAAAAAACTTAACTAAAATATTTTGTATTTCTTTTAACTTAAAAGACTCGTAACCTAAAAAGGAATCTCCTAAAAAATAAAATTTCAGTGTCAATGTAAAATGTCAAATATCTCTGACATTGCGGCGTCATGTCACGTGACTGTTCCTGACCAATCAAATCAAAGCATAATTCACATCAAGTAATCGTACAAATTATGTCGTATCATATTATTCATTTAAAACGGCGTACACACGATACAATTTGACTACCTGATCAGGTTTGTGATGGAATTGGCTTACGAACAGATTTCGCGACACACACATATTTCATTTGATTTTATTTTATGTGCTAGACGGACGTTTGTAAGATTGAAAGGTTACCGCATACGTAATATTTTTTGTTTTTTTAAGAAATGCTGTCTGTATTGATGTAATAATATAAATCATCTTATAAATACAACCACCGAACTGAAAAATCGCCTTATAATGCGTTAACACATCCTTTAAAAAAATCAGCACACCTGTTCAGTATGCCGCCTGCAGGCAGACTCTATGAGGCAGACTAGATGATAAAATTGGCCGATTAGCGTTCATACTTCTCAGTATTGAAAATGTAGGCAAATTGTGTGTAAAATTAAATCGTTCCGTGTGCACGCCGTTTTAATTGTAAAGATTGGACTTTGTAGTTGGTCGTTGTCCATTCTCTTCAGAGTTCAGTAAAGTGTAGTGTAGTTAATAGAGATAATAGAATTTATTTTATCCATATATTTATTTAGATAACATTATCAAGTCCAACCTGTTGATTCTGCCATATTGATATCTGCGCCTGCAAATCTTATTTCACTGTTAATTCAGCAGTTCGGAGCAGCTGTCGTCGGTATCAAGAGGTAATTATAAAACTTTCCAAAATGCCTAGAAAAGTATACGTCGTTGGCGTCGGTATGACGAATTTCATTAAGCCCAGCAGCGGTGGTGATTATCCCGAGTTAGGAAAGGAGGCCGTACTCGCTGCCCTTGCCGACGCACGCATAAAATATGAAGATGTACAACAAGCGGTATGTGGATACGTGTTCGGGGACTCAACTTGCGGGCAGCGAGTGTTATACCAGGTCGGTATGACTGGCATTCCCATCTACAACGTCAACAATAACTGTTCCACTGGCTCTAATGCACTATTTTTGGCCAAACAACTCATTGAAGGTGGCATATCCGATGTAATCCTAGCCGTAGGGTTCGAGAAAATGCAGCCAGGAGCTCTTAGTCAAGGCACCTTCATGGATAGAACCAACCCCTTGGACAGACACACATTAAAGATGGCAGACATGACCGAACTTGTAGGAGCCCCGATGACTGCACAATATTTCGGAAATGCTGCTATAGAACACATGAAGAAGTATGGCACAACTGAGACCCACCTTGCTAAAATTGCTGCAAAGAACCACCGTCACGGATGTAAAAATCCCAGGGCACAAGGCAAACGCGAATACACTGTTGAAGAAGTATTGAAATCTAGAAAAATCTATGGCCCTCTTACAAAACTTGAGTGTTGCCCCACTAGTGATGGTGCTGGTGCTGCTGTTCTCATGTCAGAGGAAGCTGTGATTAAGTATGGCTTACAGTCAAAGGCTGTAGAAATTATTGGTATGGAAATGGCCACTGATACAGCTGCAGTATTCACTGAGAATAGTTTAATGAAAGTTGCTGGTTACGATATGACAAGTTTTGCAGCTCAACGTGTATACCAAAAAACTGGTATTTCGCCAATGCAAGTTGATGTTGTTGAACTGCACGATTGCTTTGCTGCTAATGAAATGATCACTTATGAAGGTTTGCAGTTATGTGGGGTAGGTGAAGCGGGCAAGTTTATTGATGCAGGTGAAAATACATATGGTGGCAGAGTTGTTGTGAATCCAAGTGGAGGTTTGATAGCTAAGGGTCATCCTCTGGGAGCAACTGGTCTGGCCCAGTGTGCTGAACTAGTCTGGCAACTTCGTGGCGAGGCTGGAGAAAGACAGGTTGGTTATATTATTGGGTGTACTCTGCTTGGGATGCATGTTTTACACCAGGTAATGTGGTTGACTTATCAATACATTTTTCTATATGTTCATATTGAAGTTACCATTTGATATAGGATTTAAATGATTTGACAATTATGAAGTAATTGGTCTATGATTGGTTCAAAGGTTTCTTCCATAGTTCTTTACTAGTAAATTGTGACTATGTAATATATTATATAGTCAGACTTACATATTATTTGTGTATTAAAATATTTTAAATGTAATTTAAAATATGATGGCATGGATATAACATGGAATAGTGTGATTAGTTTGTAACCATTTTTATTTAAGTCATGGTCAACTTATTCACACACATGTACTGCAAGAAACTCATGCAAAATATAGCTTGAAACTATTTTTTGTTTAGGATAGGACGTTTCAAGAGAATTTGCTACAAAAATTACTTGAATATTATGAACCATGCTTAAATGCTGCATTCCCAATATTGTTATAACCTGGGTCATATTCTAGACAAACAACATGCTATAAATTATGTATTTATAATTATATCATGGAACGTGAAAGTTTAAAAGTTAGTATAACATGCTATAAAGACATTTAAAAAAAAATTAGTTAAAAATGGAATGTAATTTCAAATTTCTTCACATCTTTGTGTGCCTGGGGGTGTGGATGACTGTGTATATGTATTTGTAAAATGTTTTTATGATTAGGTGTGTAGCTTCTTTGTTATGATGTGGATTTTTTGTTTAGCTGGTTATTGAACTTATGAATTTAATACTTTATCTTCGGTTTACTAGAAAAAAATTGAAATGACATTTACTTGGTAATATTTGCATACCAACAATACAAATATGCAAAACACCTAATAGATGCAACTGTAGTTGTAAACGCCAAAGGAAATGATATTTGTAATTTAAATTTTATCGAATTATCATGTTTATAGGCAACACAAACCACCTCTAAGGTAAAAAAACATTCTTAAACATTGCCTATAATGCTGCAACTTGATTATTTAATAATTAATAAAGAAAATAAAACCAAGTTATAACAACTGTATAATATGTACAATTTAAAATTTTATGTTTGAATACACATATCTACAAATTTTGTAGATATTTACTGCCGAATAACATGGAAGTTATTTTCTTACATATTCGAAGTTAATTAAAAAATATTGTTAAGCCTATTATCAACTAATTAGTTATGATAATTATGCTCGTCAGATAATTATAAAATATGATATTTATCGTAATCCCAAGTCACTTCAGGATTGTTATTCGCAGCTATTTGTTGGTTAGTAAGTGAATTTTATGTATTATTTAAATTGTAGAGGTCTGGTTAAACTTGCATACTCAAATATTCCGCAATGATCTTCATTCAAATTAAACCTGTTCTGTCAACGTCATCGTATTTTTTGCTGATATTTTATGTACTATTTAGCTGAGTTTGAAACCAAAAACGAATCTGTAATATTAATCTGTAGGATATATTTTTTGGCATCCGATTAAACTTCGATTTTGTACTCCGATTAAACTTCGATTTTGTACTCAACTAGATAGTTTAGCTTTTCAATACGTAATTTATTCAGTTACTAACGCCATTGACCTTGATGTTATATTGCTATTCACATAGTATATACTGATAAATAAATACATCGCAATAAATTTATACTATTGACTATTTGCAAAATCGCCATGTTCTTTTTTTAAATTTAGTAAGTTGGCTAGGCAAAGATCCCTCTCTAGACTTCCAAATAACCTATCTGTGGTAGAATCAGTATCGGGCCGTTTTTCTTATATTTCACATACTTTTTCTACGTGTCCGTCATAAACTGTTAATGTTAACATAATCTCGTTATATTAATAGAAATTATTATCTGTTAGGTATAATGGATAAATGGATTTTATTAATCTAAAATAACGTTACTGAGATAAGAAAATGTGTATTAAACAGCAAAGTAATATAATATATTTTTAAGGAAACCTTTTATATTCTCTACATGCTCGTAAAGCGAGAGTTTAATGTGATATCGATAGTCGTATTATTTTCAAAATAATCTAGGTAGGTACTTTACGTGTTAAATTGTAATATATTTAATTTTTTTAAATAAATAGGTAGGAGGTGAGCTTTTGCAATGTGCTTTGCAGTTTGGGGTTGTTTGGTTGTGACGTGTTAGGTGAATGGCCGTTGTGATTAATTGTCATGTGTACGTATATTATCGTATTATGGGTTTTTTTTTAGAGATGCGCCGAGTACTTGTTTATTGCATACTGGGTCATTTTGTTATGACTTGCTATCGGCCGTAAACTAAGTTATTCCTTAGAATATTCGGTTCGGTAAGCATAATACCGAGTAATACTTGGTACTCGGTTGCTCGGGAAAAAATGTACTTGTCGCATCTCTGGTTTTTATTTTTTTATTAATCTAAGTATTACTCAGTTAAAGGAAATACAGGAAATATATTAGATCCTGTTATTTTCCCTTTGATCAACATTCTCCCTCTACATTCTGCAGTCTAAAATGCAAAAGGAATATTTAACCTGTTTTTTATAGCACTCACTTATTCAACCCCAGTAATACCACAGATAACGTACTGTAGTAGGTTATTCCCGATAGGTAGGTAGGGAACGAAGCTATAAACAAGTAACGTAAATAATTGACATACAAGTAGTTGAAGATTTGAACCCTGCCAAGTACAGTACCGATGTAATCCAAAAGCATTTACCATAGTTGGACTCTATTTTAATTTAAGTTGTGAGATTACTAGCTATGTGCTGACAGTACTAGCAATGACAAAAAACAGAACAAATACTTCCTTAAATCGTGGTCGAAGCCTCGACGCTAATGGAAGGTCGTCTGTTATAAAACTTAGTCTTAGATTGTAATGTTGTTTATTATTTTTAATCACAGTCACAACGCGTTGACTAGCGCACTAATGTTCGTTAGTCTGCGTGTTGTGTCGTTCGTAGCGGAGATATGAAGTTGCAGCCCCGGATCTAGGGGGGAGGGGGGGGGGGCAGGCGGCCCTTTCAGAGAGGGCGCCAAAATCATAACATAATATGTTAAAAACTTGTTTCCCAAGCGCCTAACATGTAATGTTTGTGCTAGTGCCGTATAGCCGATTGACAATGTGTCTTACAAGCACACCCACATACAAACTATGTTTGCAGAAGGTTGAGTTATCTACAATACCTAGAATCCACAATACAGACATACACTGTATAAAACGTTGAAATTGATGCAGAATTTTTCCATCCAATTCCTTACTCTGTTATATTGTTAACTTTGGCGGAAATCGCTTCTTTTAAGGTTATCGCTCCTCTTTCCAGTCCTACCAGCAGGTTAAAAAACGTGTTAATTCTTGTTCCCGGTTCTAAATATATGTGCGATAGCTCATTCGATTCGGAATGACGTCTAGAAAAAGGTATTTCGAGCATTTATTAGCACATAAAAATGCAGTTGTTATTAACAAAATAAGATGAAAAAAAAAACAGTTTATCGTTAAAAACTCAAAATTTTATTAATATTAAAGAATTTTGAAAAAAGATTTTTAAAGAGGAGAAAGTTTCCAACAGTTGGATAGAATTAGCCGAAAATCGTTCAAAAATGGGTGAAATTGAGATAGTTGGTTTTTTATTTTAATTTGTTAGATAAAAATGTCACAATTAACATATTTCATTTCAATGCCGTCAAAAATCATAAAAACCGTTTTTTTTTTCGATTATCGAGTAAATTTTGCATCTTACCTGAAAAGTGTTTGGACATAAAAATTCCGCGTTAAAAGACAAATAAAATTTATTAACAGCCCCGATCGGATTAGTAGCTTTTTTGCAAATTGCAAAAAACACCGCGTTTTTTTGCCGTTTTTTTCGAAAATTCATAAGTATGGCAAGTAATCGTAGGAGTGACGGCTTAATTTAGTTTTCGACAAAATGCAATTCAAGAGTAAATCATTACAATACAAATATGTAAAAAAAAATTAAGTGTCTGTCTGTAAAGTCAAAATAATAGTTTTTTTTAAGCATATACAGTTATTTACACGAAACCTATGCCTAAAAATCAGTTTCTCCGGAACGGGTGGACCGATTTTAACGGGACTTTCACTGGCAGATAGCTGGTGTTATAAGGAGTATCTTAGGCTACTTTTATTTTGAAAAAAGCATTAGGGTTTCGCGCAAAATATATAAATATGTACACGTGAGCGATAAGCAAAACTGCCATCTTATAATTTGGTCCAACCGGTATTTGCGTTACTGGTAGGAAAGGCGCTTTCATAAAATTATGTAACAAATTATGCCAACATATCGTTACGTAAAAAGACACTCATTTGCCATAACAACGTAGATATAGATAGGCAAGACTAACTGGTACGTAATAAATATTTATATCTGTATATCAAATATTATCTTGATATAATCATCATCATTTTGATCCCTAAGATTTGGGCACGGCCCAATGTCTTTTGCCTCCAATGATGCTATGACAATGCGATAATTCAACATTCTATACCCGATAATATTACCACAAAAATAATACATATATTACCTGAAATAATACGCGTATCAATTTAGATAATGTCTTGCATCATTATAAACCTTTTGTAGACTGACTGGGCAAAGTTCAAACACTATTAAGGAAATAAATAGCGCATTACAACATATTTATTGGTGGAAACATTTGCAAGATAACGCGTTTGCGGGCAAAATAATGATTAAAATATCACTCGGAGAACATATATTAACCTTTTAAATGCATTTATCTTTAGGTATCAACAAAAAAACAATTACATTATTTTCCGTTTTATTCAGAATGATGGGAACACTACCGCCCTTATTTGTCAGACAAACAGGCTGTCTAGATATTGGTAAATACAAGCTTTAACTTCCGTCTTTGTTTGGCGCGCTAATCTCAATCTATAGAAATCGATAATGCCAATAATTACCCTTATAAAAGGCTGAGGAAGGACTTGCCTGGGTGAAAGATAGTCTGAAAAACGCTCTGGATGATGCATCTGATCAAACTATCAGGGAGCCGTTGAGTAAAAGTCAGGTCAGATCGATCTTTGACTTCCAAGTCTTTAGTATAGGGCTATGCCCAGCAGTGGGTAACGAGGATGGTGAACAATCTGATTTGAATTGAATGGTCCCTTTATTAAAGAGTCTATAGGTATAATGGATTTAAGCAGAGCAGTAACCAAAGTCATTGTTGCTCACAATACTACGGGCATAAATATCTGGTATAGAGCTGATGAAACCGTGAACTGTAAATAATATTTAATAAAAATATGTATATCATAGAGTTCCTTCTAATCCTTCTGCGAATAAAGCAATCAAACAATCTGGAACTGAATAATTATTGTTTTAAGCATTTAAAACTGCAACGTGGTTTGTTATTTATGATGTAATTGATAACATTAGACCTTTGCCCATTACAGAGAACGTTGACTACAAACGTGGGAGTCATATTTTTATCAAACATGTAAATTATTTTAATCGCAAATGCTTTGTCCTAAGTATAGACTAGTAGTAGGTTAAACTAAAAAGTAGATTAACTTATTTTAGTATTTTTATACGGATGCGTGGTTTAGTCTTCGTTTTCACGACCCTGTTTGGTTATGCAGTGCCCTAGCTACGTTATTTTCAGTGCACATTTACGACTGTAGAGAATTACAACGAAAATTTAATACGGCCATGTTTTGCTTTTACCATTTAGTTTGTTAAAGTAATTCGAGCATCAAGTACAAAATATAACGGCGGTGGCGTCTGGAAAATAGATTTTTACGTACTATATTGGTATTATAGAAATAGTAACTTTTGACCTTAAGTATTTCTTTGTTGCAAACATAAAGAAAGCTGTTCGATTTAAGTGAGATACTACTTCTTTTATGTCCACCAGTCTAGCAATTAGGTCGAAACTAAAGACAACTGGTCTTAACCGCGTTTTAAATTATAAGTTACCGATTGTAACTTATAACTGAAAACCTGCGTAAGACCTTTACTTTCAACCGTTACTTTAAAATTTCAATTAAAAATATGCTGAAGTTTTAATAAAACAAATTACAATCTGTGTTCAAGTATCGTGACAGCCATCAGGTACAGGTATTTTGCAATCAGTGGTTCTAGATGGCCTTCTTTTATTCTGTAAGTTATTTGCCATAAAATATTAAGATTTTATTACATTTATATAATCCAATTATAACCCATTGTTTAAAATTTACAAAGACGTTCTTAAACTTGAACAACTTGAACACAATGTACTTTATACGCAAATCTGTTCTTATTCACAGAATTGTATTTTTTATTTCATCAACAATACAACCACTGCTGATGAAATAATAACACAATTCTGGCTCGCGGGTGCCATTTGTTGTCGAGTACAAGTCTTAAAAGGTTACGATTACCTAAATCGAGATGCAGGCCGTCTTTTGACGGAAAGCGGAACTAGTAACCTGTTTGTAGAATGTCCTACATTATATTAGAAAACTCCAGAATGATTTCGAGTTTTCGGGTAATATAACGTTCTCTCCACGAAATAAAGTTTCGGGTATATACGACGCATGCATTGCAGTATGAAATGAGATTTAGTTGAGCGATAGTGCGAGAAACAATGAATAATACGAGTATAAATATAAGTGTGAAGTACAAATGATTATTTAAATAGTGAGAATTATTTGTAATTGTGTCAATTGCGAATTATTGAAATAAATTGTGTCTATTTTGGTAATAAATTGGTGTAACTTTCTAATCCCGAACCAGAGCTCGTAACAATACGTTAACGATACATTTATTTATCTCACAAATTAAGAACGACATTTACTTTTAATTCCACGTTCTCAGTGTAGTTAGTGTAAAAGAGCGGGATAGAAAAAACTTAAGAGATTTTTTTTCATTTCCCGTGATATTTTTTTATCCTTTACTTTACAAAGTACGGTAATAAAATACATCGTACAAGCTAACCTACATAATTATACTCGGGTATTTTTTCCTTAATTCAATACAGTGGCATTATTTTCATTCAGGACACAGGTTATCGTGAAAAGGAAGACAAAACCGCGCAACTGTACAAAAATAAAATAAACTAAATACTGTAGCAAATCAACCTCTGTGGTATGAGTTTCCTGCGAATATAAGCACATAGGAAAGTGCTACAATAATGAGGACAAAGCACTTGCAATCAATAACATAATATATGTGCTTGATAAAAACGATAACTCCCACGATTGTTGTCAACGTTCTCTGCAATGGACAAAGGTCTAATGTTATCAATCATATCATGAATAACAAAACGTTCGTACGTTATATATATATACAACATTGTATTCACTGAAAGGATTATGACTATTTATTTCTCAGAATGCCCCATCATTCTGAGATATACATAGTTTTAGTAAACGAGTTTATAAATCACAATTTTACCAGCTCTATGCTAGATATTTGAACTGGCAGTATAATGGGTACCAAATAGTGTGGTTTCTACTTCGCTTTAATGAGTTACGTGGAGTGTTGTAACATTCCTTGTTAGGTGGCCATGTAATGATTTTTTTTTTAAACGGACTTATCCATACTCATTATTGACAAAGACAACAAGACAATTGACTTTGACAAAGAACGATCTCACGCATCTTTCATCTGATGGCTCCCTGCCATTTTATTTAGATGCCAGTCCATCTAGTAACAGGGAATGTCCCATGACTTTCCAGTTCGCGGTATCCACTAAGGAACCTTTACTCACCAGTATTTCCGGGCTATCCCTCACTATATCTTGCAAATAAAAAGAGCTATATGTGTTCTCCGGATGTTCTACTTCCAAATCATATCTCCTAAGGAAACGGTGAACATAGCCCCCTACTAACTCTTGGCGACTTTGAACCTTTTATGAGAATTAGTTGTGGGTAATATCGACCGTTAGACACAGAATTCTACAGAAACAAATCCAAATAAATTGTCTGTCACTGAACCGTGACCCGCGCGTAAACACAATACAATTATAAATAAACTCCTGATTACGAGTACATTCGTGCCCATCAGGCATGTCTTTAACTAGTTTTAATTAGACTTTATACTAGGTAAAAAACATTGTATTATATTGTATTTTCCTTGTGTGGATGCATATTCTAAACAATGTCTTATCATATTTCATGCTATTTTTTATGATTTTGGACAGATGAACGGACATTTCTGCAATAATTCTATTCCTTATAATTATGACCTATACAACAATGGTCTCCTTTTTTACGAAATATAAGGTTCATGCATAAATTATCAGATCCATTAGGTACATCGATATTAAATGCTACCAAAAGTGTACATTTTTAAGTTGAAACTTTGCTGTCACTTCCTTTCTTATTCGCAGCCAGTATATGGTTATAAAAATTATATTTTCAGCATATATTTTTCGTCTATGACAGACCATTATTGAGATAATATCTACTTACATACTACGAGTGCCAATAATAAATTAATAAATAATTTAGGACTAAGAATCATGACGCCAATAATAAAAGCGTAAAACTTTATTAAATTTTGGTAAATTATGTCAAATCTACATAATATTATAATGTTCCATAATCGTCTCTTGTGTATGTGATATTAATATCAATTTAAATAAAATTGTTCAGGTACCACGAGCTAAGATCGCTCTTCAACATAACTTGGGACTCGGTGGTGCAGTTGTCGTCACCATGTATCGCAAAGGATTCACTAATGTCAGCCCCAACGCCGTCGCCGCCGGCAACCCCGACGACTTCAAAGTATCTAAATACATGAAAATCCTCGAAGAGGCCATGGAAAATGACACAGAAAACCTGATCGAGAAAGTCAGAGGGATCTACGGATTCAAAGTGAAGAATGGTCCTAATGGCGTAGAAGGTTACTGGGTCATCAACGCTAAAGAGGGTAAAGGCAAAGTAACCTTCAACGGCTCGGACAAACCTGATGTTACCTTCACAGTCAGTGACGATGACGTAGTAGACCTTATCTCTGGAACGCTGAATCCTCAGAAGGCTTTCTTCCAGGGCAAGATCAAAATCCAGGGTAACATGGGCCTTGCTATGAAACTGACCGACTTACAAAGGCAAGCGGCTGGCAGAATCGACGCAATTCGTTCGAAATTGTAAACGATGCTGGTATTTAGATTATATTACTGTGGTTATGGACTTTGAGGTTGGGGGTATTTTTATACTTATCGATCATACACAAATATATGTAGGTACTTGACGACAAGATGGCGGGAACATAAAATAAGACAGTCACAAGTCCAAGGCAATACAGCATACAGCTTACTTTTTAAGAGTAAATGTTGTAGATTATTCTAAACATTCAATCATTCCAAATGATTTTTATAAATGTTTAAATCGCATTATTATTGTTTTAATAGAGATTTTTTATAAAATGTGTTTTATTTGGGTCTTGCTACGAGTTTCCAACGGTGTCGTGAAATACTATGTCCGCAGTGAGGATTTGACAAAATGTTTAATCCATCAATCAGCCTATCATAGTCCACTGCTGGACATAGGCCTCTCCCAATGTACGCCATAGCACCCGGTCTTCCGCCTTTCGGATGTTTAAATGTTTAATAAATGTAGGTAACTACTTGCATACAAAAGTAAAAACTATTGGTTTTCAACAAAACATTTACTCGTCGATAGGTGGCTCTGTAACCCCCTAATAGCATGAATTGCCTTGGTACTGGCATGGCCTTAAAAACGAGTAAGATTGTGAGTGAGTTGTAGAAAAGAACGCGAATTTATTGCTCCTATACCGAGCCTCCTCGAAAATTTACAAGCCTGCATGAAATATATCGCAATCATGTCAATGTTGAATGCTTAATTATTTATCTCTGTTTATTTGACAGTACCTAAAAAAAAATCCGGGTTGAAAGCAGTCTAGTAAGTACCAGTGTACTTACCACACCGTTAAGATATTTAGGGTTTGAATAGAATGTTGCTGGAGCGGAAATTTAAGATTTATTTGTGATTTAGTAGGTTACTTTGGATTTTTTGGCCGAAGTATCAATTTACTCAATTAAGTCAATTTTTTTAATACCTTAGAGAAGTCTAAATATCTTTTCATAGTAGCTATTGACGATTTTGCTCTAAACCCACAACACCTTAAACACAGTTTCTGACGGGTCAATTAATGCAGATAAACATTAGCAAAACGGTAGGTATCTCATGCTGAGCATCTTATATGATGGGGTTTTATTTGGTCACTTACCTAAGTTTGCTCATTTCATTCAGTTTGGTCATTTGTTTCATAAATGATAGTAAGTATTCCTTACCCCAATGACACAAGTATCATTATTTTATCAGATTTTTGCATGCTTATGCACCTACCTAAATACGTTATGCTATGTAACGAAAGGTAAGTAGGGTATACATTTTGTCTACAATTCTGAATTCTACAGGAATGAAACCAATGACACTTAACCGTGACCTGCGCTTAAACACAATCTATAAGGTCACCTGGGAAAATTGCGGACGTGGAAACCACGAACTGGGGCAATAGCGTTTATTATATAGATTACTCAGGTACTTAGAAACTACCACAAATACGAATATTCTACCATATTTTTAATTTATAAAAAAAATATTTTATATAGTGGTAGCACAGAGTGCTGCATGTCACTGAAATATAAGTCTATGCCATTTTGAAGTAACCGCGTTAGCTGTCAAGGTGGGCTGCATGTGCCGAGTGATGAAAATCTAAGTATATCTTTGATTTTTCTCTAGTATTTTGTTTTAAATTTAATCGTTGTGCAAACTATATGTGCCAGCCTTGGTACAGAAATAGTTATTTTTGTCGTAATCGTTTTGCTTTAAAAAAATAATCGTTAAAAAGGTTTAGGACCTAACGTAGTGTTTGTATACTCTTTGATTTAAAGGATATTGCGTCTATACCATAAACTTTAACTTTTAACTACGATATTATATTAAGTTTATGGTCTATACCGCGCAATTACCCCAAAATCAGTAATCGTCAACCTTTTTGGAAAGTAATATACCAAGAAATGCAATTTCGCGGTCATAAGCATTATGCATATTTTTAATCTTACTTTCAATTTATAGATTTATACCTATAAATTATAAGTAATTCTACAGGCAAACAAAAATATACTAATAGAATGCGTTAATGATCTCATAAATTATATTATTTCGATTAAAAACTCGGCTTTTCATTTTGGATATGGCAATCAAGTATCAGATCTCTCTCTACCTTCTTTTGTGAAAAACGTTTATGATTTCTCAAGGGGTAAATGCGGCTATGCAAAATTAGTCGCAATTTCCCAGATTTAAAGAAATCACTTGTAGGCAGTCTGACTATTTATAATTTTTTCAATTTACTTGCTGTTACCTATGAACAGGTTAGATTTGATCAATATATCAGTTATTGATTAAATCTAATTATTTTAAAATTTATTTGATATACACGCGTTTGCCCCTATGCGGGAAAATGAGAAAAAATTTGTTAAAAAACAAAACCGATTGTATATATTTTTATTGTAACTCTAGGATCAAAACAATCAATCAAAGTAACACACAAAGTTTACAAGTAATATATTTTATGTAAAGAGTTCTGACAACTTTATGGATAAAGCGGGCTGAGTTATTAAAAATATGAAATTGAAAAGTACGACGTAATTTCCCCAGGTGACCTTACCTACTAATAATATAAATGCGAAAGTAATTTGGTCTGTCTGTTATTTGTGTTAACACGCCTAAACTACTAAACCAATTTGGATGAACTTTGGTGCAGAGATATGGGGAATATAAAACTCGAAGGTGGTGAAATGGGAGATCAAATTTTATATGGGCGAGATTCTTCGCAGACGAAGTCGAGGGCAGCAGCTAGTTAAACTACATAAACTCATTACTAGACGAATGCTACCTATCAGGCATGTCTTTGGCTTGTTTTAATTGAATTTAGACTAGGAAAAAAATATTCTATGAATTTTATGTCAAAATAGGTTCATTAAGTACCTACACTGATACTAAATTCTAACAAAATGAACATTTTATTATTGAGATTTCCCCTTAGATTTATTTTCTTTCCCAATGCACCTTCATTTACGAAAACTTCATTTACGGAATTTGTTGTTTCCAATTTATACATGGTTGTGTCGTTGTCTCCTTCAAAGTAGGTACCTATTCAATCCCCTATTCACACATGATTTTTTCTCAGTGGTGTTTCCACTTTCCAAAACAGTCCTGGTTAGCTTCTTTCGAAATGCTCTTCAATGCCTGTGACGATTTTGTTTTAATGTTATCAATGGTTTCTAAAAGGAGTTCTTTCAGCACTGATTTCAATTTAACAAATGAGAGAGAGAGAGAGAGAGAGAGACACTACTGCGAAAGTGTTTCAAAACACTTTCGCAGCAGTGACGAATTACTGTTTGACCATGAATCAAAAATTCAAAATGCACAACTCCATTAAAATCTAAAATAAAACTGAAATTATCAATTTGACATTAGATCCAGACTGTCGTGCTTTTTTAAGGTAATTAATTGATACATGACTCCAATATTGAAAGAATACATTTTCGAAATCATCAATCAAATCTACATTATAACATGATTTTCCATAGTCATCTTTTGTGTCTGTTTAGTAATTTAAATAAAATTATTCAGGTGCCACGAGCTAAGATCGCTCTTCAACATAACTTGGGAATCGGAGGAGCAGTTGTCGTTACCATGTACCGCAAAGGATTCACTAATGACAGTCCTACTACCGTCGCCGCCGGCAACCCTAACGATTTCAAAGCATCCAACTACATGAAAGTCCCCGAAAAAGCCGTGGAAAACGCAATGGTAATCGACGCAATTCGCTCGAAATTGTAAACGGAACTGGTATTAGAGTACCTATATGACTGTGGTTTCGAACTTTTAGGTTGATAGTCGAGTGCAATATTAAGTTTATATGTCGGAACCCAGCTATAGTGAATGAATTTTACGGTTTTTTTTCTGAAGTTCTAAAGCTATATACCTACTTACTTACTAAAAAGTTTACCCATTGAAACCTTTTCGCTAATTTTATTTACCATCTATACCTGTACCCGCAAGTAAAAAGTAAAGTAGATAGGTACCTACTATATAATCAAAGGTACCTACATACTTTTCAAGGTTGTTTGTTGTTCTTTTGTGTTTCATAGTGTTATATTATTATTCTCAAGATTCAAAATGGATATTATGTATCAGAGGTACTAAAAAAATCACTAGCGAAAAATTTCAATGGGTAAACTTTTTAGTTTAGGGCAATAGAAATTCAACAAAAAAAGAATCATTAAAATCCATTCCTCATAGCTGGGTGCCGTCATTTTTCATTTATAACAGCTAATTGCACTCCACTATTTTTATATTTCCATCAAAAACAAGTATAATAAATAAGTACGTACTCGACGACTACATGGCGGGAAAGTAAAATATGACAGTTTTTAGAAGTAAGTAAATGTTGTATATTATTGTAATTATTCAAACATTCCAAATAAAATTTATAAACGATTAAATTACATTACTATTGTTATGAAATCGGTTTTTGTCTATAAAATATCTTATATTTGAGTCTTGCCACAAGTGTTGCTAGGGACGGTAGTCGTGAGATACTCTGTCGCAATGTCATATTGCCACCTGCCTTCATTTTTGTACCATAAAATGTGCATGAAATGTACTCAATGATACGGAGACAAGTAAAAAACTATAGGTTTATACTTAAACAAAATGTATATACATACATATCTCCGAAGAGCATTTTTCTCGCAGTACTGCACACTTCTAAAGAAACAGGATTGTGAGTGAGTAAGTATTGGTTGTAGGAAAAAAATGTACGTGAATTAGTTGTTAAATTAAATGTTGCTAACTTGACTTAAGATGAGTTAAGAACTTCCTTACCTATTTCTCTATTTAATTGGAACTACCTAAAAACAAGTATGTACTTTCGGTTCAAAGCAGTGTAAGTAAGTAGAAGTAAACTAGAAGTAGAGAAGTAAACTACTCGGCCTTAACACAGTTTCTGTCAGTCCATTTAGTGGAGATAGACGTTGAACAAATGGCGTGGTTGCAATTCTCTCACAAATATTTTAGTTCCTGTACGCAACGCATATAAAGTGTTTACGTTCTAATAACGTAAAATGATTATAAGGTTATCGGTCTGAGTCCGGTGTTAGTTCTAGAAATAACTTCCTGACGTTTATTTGTAGATATCTTACATCAGCTTATAGTATCATATGAAGAAAGAAACAAATTTATTTTGACCGCAGACAGGTATAAAAAAAGATTTTACAACAGAGTTACCATTAAATTGAGATTACAAATCTAAAATTTTAAAAAAATACCTCTGCATTAGCCAAAAATGGTCGTTAGCTCAGCGTAATGCCATTTCGAGGAAGTAGCGCTGGTATTCTACTAACACCTAGTGGTATACACGGACGGAGAGCAGCCGAACAGCAGAAATGAAAGAGAAAAGAAGAGAATAAATAATACCTGACAAATATAATAAACAATGCAAAAACTAAACACATTGGTTGCCAGTTTTTCATCTGTGCTTCCGCACGCGGGGTTTTCATCAGTTTTAAATAATGACGCTTAGTTTAGATGGCTAGAAGACTCATAGGATGGGAATTGAGTTTATTTGTTTGCAAATAAAGAGTCGTAGTATTTATCTAAACGTTTTTATTGACTTACGTGCAATTAACGTCGTAATATAATTGTTTTTTATTTAGAGATTTATTTTGTTTTATGTCTAAGATTTTTTTTTTTCAAGTTTCATTATTGCACTTTCGTTTTAGTACTCTTGCGACTAGATTAAAGTGATCTCCTCGATAACTCCCGAATGGAGGGTTGTATTGTGGGTTCGAGGCCTACATGCTATAAATTTTGTGTGTGTAATCATCAAATATTTACGCTTCTCTACGCTTATACCTTACAAGTCCTATCTGTCAGAATTTAAATCGCTGTTTACATAACGGTGCAGCTGTGCATTTCGAAAAAATTTTTAATGAAAAAAATCAGTACTTTTGACTTGGAAGAAAATGGTTCCAGGGCTCCAAGCTAACACATACATCAAAACAAATTTGTGAGCACTTACGAATTTAAACGAAGTAAAAAAAGGCATGGTTGACGCACCCACATCGTAAAGAATGTCTGCGGTGTCAGGGGCTAGTGTCTGTACAAACAGACAGCTCCCAGCACGATGCATAAATGCCAGTGTAACCTGGTCAGCAGGTTATAGATATATACATACAAATAAGTAGGTATTACATAGTTTTAATTTTTGATAATGTAATAGTATAAGATTACGTATTAATTTAATATATAAATATTACGTATATAAACCTAATCTATGTCATCTCTTCAACAAAGGTTTGAAAGTGCATATTATATAGGTATGAATAGGTACGTACATAATTAAAGACATAATTAAATAACTTTTTTACATCATCAATCATGACACTGCTATTGAAATCCACGTTTACATAACGTTGAATGCATAAAATTATACAAAACCATTCATTTAAAATCAAATTATGGATTGTTGAATTGTAAATGGTGTTAAATTATTCAATGTTATGTACCTAAGTAGCACCCTGTCGTTGCCACCGTGTATCAGTTTTAAATTAACCTTAGAAGACACATGTTGTTCAGGTGCAAACGCGATAAATCGCTTTTCTACACAATCTGGTAATAGAAGGTGCAGGTACCATGTATCGCAAAGAATTTACCAATATCAGCCCCAACCCCGTCGTCGCAGCCAATCCCGACGATTTCCAGATCGCTAAATACATGAAGATGCTAGAAGAAGGCTTAGAAAATGACACAGAAAACCTTATCGAAAAGTTTAGAGGAATTTACGCGTTCAGAGTGAAGAACGGTCCAAATGGCGTAGAAGGTTACTGGGTCGTTAACACCAAAGAAGGTAAAGGAAAAGTGACTTACAACGGCTCGGATAAACCTGATGTTACATTCACCATCAGCGACGATGACGTAGTAGACCTCATCTCTGGAAAACTGAATCACCAGAAGGCTTTCTTCCAGGGAAAGATTAAGATCCAAGGTAATGTAGGCCTTGCTATAAAACTGGCAGACTTACAAAAGCAAGTTGCCGGCAGAGTCGAGGCAATTCGCTCGAAATTATAAACTGAACTGAATTTGGAACTGGTACCCACATACAGGACTGTGTTATTGTTGACTTCGAATTTGTGGTTAGGGGTAATTTATATTTATCAATCATATTTAACTCTACGAGAAAATGGAAAATAATATGTTTTTACTGTCGGGTTCATGTACATGAAGATGCCATGTGACACCATTAGACAAGCCGTGTTTCGTAATTTTTGTACTTGTTAACTTTTTAAGCGAACTAGTTAATTGTAATGATCACTCAATCATCACATCCAAATTATGTTTATAAATGTCATTAACATTGTTATTATATTAAATGTTTTATTGGTGTTATTAAGACCACTCTAAGCACCGTTATCGTTTATAAATTGTCCCGCTGCTGTGCATGAATATCCTCCTAGTATGAGAGGGGTTAGACCACAATCCACCACGCTTGCCTATTGGATTGGCAGACTTTGGAAACCTTCGAAAACTTCTTGGACTAGTTTTAGGTATGCAGACTTCCACTCCATGTATTCCTACACTGTGAAATAATTTTCGAACACGCTAAGTTAAAGCGGTGATGTGGTGATTACAGTCATATTCTAGAAAATTTCAATGTTAGGTAGGTACGTAAATTTTAGCTTCAGCCAGCCATTGTAGATATATACTTTTATGGCTTAAATCGTATATTATTTACGTAGATACATTAATTTAAAGTAAATAAAGTAGAAACCTAGATTTAATAAAAGGCCACAACTTACGTTTGTATCGTAGAGCATCTCAAGAGAGAACATGATACGTCACCATCACATCATTAGAGTGATAAGCGAAAAACAAAATAATACCCTGCAAATTGACGTGAAGTCAAGCACTCAAATTTGGCTCGTTCAGCGTGTTGATATTTAAAACGGGCTACTGATTTTCTTTACCAAACAAACATCTAATTCTGTCTACAATCAGGAATATGTGACGTCTAAGTACCTATTCTTGCTTCTTCTTAGTATTGTCTTGACGTGGGAGAGCCATGCTTCGGCACGTATGGGGTGGCTCGAATCCGCTCGATACTACGGCCTCACAGAAAACCGGCAGTGAAACAATGCTTGCATTGCTTTTCGCCGCGTGAGTGAGGTTACCGGAGGCCCTTACTCTCCCCTATTCCCGTCCTTCCCCTCTCCTCCCCCTGTCCCGTCTTCCCGCTCTTCCCCTACTACCACGTTAAAGGGCGGCAACACACTTGTGACTCTGAGTTACAGGTGCCCATGGGCGGCGGTAGTCATTTACCATCAGGTGACCCGTCTGCTCGTTTGCCCCCTATACCATAAAAAAAGGGGTTAAGACTTTTTTAGTGCCTTAATGTTTAGTTTTATGATTTAACATGGCAGGTTGTTTAGGTTGTTAAGCAGTGTTTTAGGATAATTGCTGTTCCGTCACCGGCTACAATGATATTGTATCTTTAGGTTGATCTCTCTGTTTGGATAGTTATTCTCTTGAGAAAATAAAATAATTTGTTTAATGGACAGATGAAAGTGTCGCCTTGTAACATTATCAGCATATTTTATGTGTTTTTTACGACGCAGATTACCTAAAGATCGATAAGTAGATAAATGTACTTGTCTAAATTGTGCTTCCCTCATATTACGGACCACTGATTATCTTATGTTAACGCAGTGGCGTAACAATAGGGTGGCAGAGCGGGCAAGAGGCACTAATTACAAAATGTATTAAAAAATATTAATATTGTATTTAATCAATATAAGTTATCTAATTTAAAAAACTTAATAAAATACACGAGTGACAAAATAACGGCCAAGTGCGAGACTCGCACACATCCGATGAATTAGCCACGGGCCTTAGATGGTATAGTTACGCCACTGTGTTAATGAGTTGGGTAATACATAGGCTGCACTAAAAGTATCGGGAATGGAATATTTCCACTATTCCTATCATATTTAAATCTTTTTAATTGAAAACTCCTTGGTTTTAAAAATCGAATACCATTTATTTATTTAAAAAAAAGATTCTCGGTCTTCTCACAAGGTCTTCTCAAACTTGTTTAGTCGTTGAGAAAATGGAATTGACTCGAGAAAATTCAAGGACGATGATTTATTATGACTTTCGAAGCGGTTTAACACAAAAACAGTGTGTTGACCGGATGCTTTCTGCATTTGGTGATGAAGCCCCATCCAAAACCACAATTTATCGCTGGTTTGCTGAATTTCAACGTGGCACGTCCACGTTGAAATTCAAGCTCAGTGATGATCCCCGTCAAGGTCGTCCAAAAACTGCAGTCACCCAAGAAAACGTTGATGCTGCCCGTAAGCTGATTGAGAAAGATCGACATGTGACATAAATTTAGACATTGGCATGAGTCAAATACAAATAATCTTGCATGAACAATTAGGTGTAAAAAATTATGTACTTATACGGGAATTAACGCGATCACGAAAAGGTATTACATACCTCTGAATTGCCTGACGTTTCGACCAGGTTGCACTGGCCGTGGTCACAGGCTGACTGGCTCAGCGTTGCACGCCCTCCGTCGTCGAGATCGTGAGGTAGAAGGTTCTTCATCCACCCGCACATTTTCGATATTTTTAATATTTTGATTTCGCCATGTACCGTCACATACTATACTAACAGTGTCCCTATTCTCTAAGCAAACCGATGTGCCCCTATTCTGGTGTTCACCCGACTGCGCATAAAAGCGAGGTGGCATGTTTTTTATCACTGGATTCCACGCTGTTGATAATTTGAAACCAACTTCCCGATTGAAAGTTTTGTGTTTTTTAATTTCAATCGCTTCACGTACAACTCTTGAGTAAAAGTGACGTTCCGTGGAGAGGACTTGCGTACGGTGAAACTCAATCCAGTGATTGGTGCCCGCTTCGAGTGCATGTTCTGCAATCGCTGATTTGCTAATCTGTCGGTTCTTCACAGCAGCGATGTGTTCTTTGACCCTTTCAGCAATAGTCCGCTTTGTTTGGCCTATGTAGGAACTACCGCAGCTGCAGTCTATTTTGTAGACACCTGGAGTTTGTAAAGGCAAGACATCCTTTGGTGTGCCCACGATGTTTTGAACTTTTATGCCTGGTGTGTACACTGTCGGAATGGAGTATTTCTTTAACACGGAGCCGATCTTATCCGTTACTCCTTTGACATATGGCATGTAGGCTGGTTGTCTGTTCACCTCCGGATGCTTGCGTCTCATTGTCGGTTGCTTCCGTGTTCCATTCACCTGATATCCGTTACTTTTGAGTACCTCCTGAACATGATCCAGCTCTCGCTCCAAATGTTCAGGGTCACAAAGATCGTATGCTCTGTTCTTTAGTGAAGTCATAACAGATTGCAGGTGTCGGGGATGATGATGAGACGTGGCGTGTAGGTATCTATCGGTATGAGTAGGCTTGCGGTACACACAGTGCGACAAGGACCCATCTGATCTCGCGGTTACTTTGACATCTAAAAATGACAACGACCTATCCACCTCCACTTCATATGTGAACCTTATCTTGGGGTGAATAGAGTTGAGATGTTGTAAATAGTGATCTACTTCCTGTTTATTTCCTTTGACGATACTAAAGATGTCATCTACGAATCGCTTCCAAAGCCTTACAGTCTTCGGGCCGAGACTCAGCGCCTTCTCTTCAAAATGTTCCATCCAGATGTTGGCAAGTACAGGGGCTATAGGACTACCCATTGCGACACCATCAATCTGAAGGTAATGTTGACCTTGGAAAAGGAAATAGTTGCCCTCTAGACAGTGTTCAAGTAGATCAATATAATTGAACGGCAACTCGTTGTCTCTCAGCAGGTCTTTTACGACGTTCAAACACTCTTTTATTGGAACATTGGTGTAAAGTGATTCCACATCAAAGCTCACCATGACGTCATCCGGTTCCAATGTGAGATCTTTTATAATTTGTATAAAGTGCCGCGAGTCTTTCACAAAAGACGGTGTTTTGCCTACAAGGGGTTGCAATACTGACGCAACATGCTTCGCGAGATCGTAAGTAGGAGCGGCTATTTGACTTACAATAGGTCACAGCGGCACGTTGGGCTTGTGTATTTTGGGCAGACCATATAATTTCGGTGGCTGATGTGACTTTGGTGCATATAGTCTGTTGTACTCATCTTCTGAAAATAGGTCCTCGTTATCCCGGATAAGAGATCTTATTCTACGCGTTACTCTGGCCGTGGGGTTATATGATACCGGTTTGTAAACCTTATAAAAAACAACCTTATAAAAAACACAAAACTTTCAATCGGGAAGATGGTTTCAAATTATCAACAGCGTGGAATCCAGTGATAAAAAACATGCCACCTCGCTTTTATGCGCAGTCGGGTGAACACCAGAATAGGGGCACATCGGTTTGCTTAGAGAATAGGGACACTGTTAGTATAGTATGTGACGGTACATGGCGAAATCAAAATATTAAAAATATCGAAAATGTGCGGGTGGATGAAGAACCTTCTACCTCACGATCTCGACGACGGAGGGCGTGCACCGCTGAGCCAGTCAGCCTGTGACCACGGCCAGTGCAACCTGGTCGAAACGTCAGGCAATTCAGAGGTATGTAATACCTTTTCGTGATCGCGTTAATTCCCGTATAAGTACATAATTATATCATGGAACGCGAAAGTTTAAAAGTTAGTATAGGTGTAAAAAAGTTGTTTTCCCGATGGATACCGCATTTGCTCTGTGAAGAGCAAAAAGCGGCTGGCGTTACTTGGTGCGTCAGAACTCTCGAAAGATTTCACGCAGGATCCTCAAATGCTGTATACAACATTGTATCAGGTGACGAATCCTGGATATACGCATACGAACCCGAAACAAAAAACCAGTCACGAGTTTGGGTGTTGGAAAATGAGTTAAAGCCAACTAAAATTGTTCGTTCACGGAGGGTTGCAAAAAAAATGGTGGCCACGTTTGTCTCAAAAACCGGCCATGTTGCGACTATTCCTCTTGAGGGGCAAAGAGCGGTTAATGCAGAATGGTATGCTAGCATTTGTTCGCCACAGGTCGTTTCCGAACTCCGTAAAGAGAACTGCAACCGCCGCATCATCCTCCAACACGACAATGCGAGTTCTCACACCGCGCACAGAGCAAAAGAGTTTTTAGAGCAAGAAAACATAGAATTATTAGACCATCCGCCGTACAGTCCCGACCTAAGCCCTAATGATTTCTATACTTTCCCTAAAGAATAAATTGCGTGGTCAGAGATTTTCATCACCTGAAGAAGCTGTGGACGCCTACAAAACGGCCATTTTGGAGACCCCAACTTCCGAATGGTATGGTTGCTTCAATGATTGGTTCCATCGTATGGAAAATGTGTCAAATTTCGCGGAGAATACTTCGAAAAGCAATAAATACATTTTTAAATAGTAATGTTGTGTCACTTCCTTGATTCCCGAAATTTTCAGTGTAGCCCTCGTAGATGACGCTCGTTAGATCATAATTATGTCACGAGCGCCATCTATTATCCAGCTAACGAAATGCTATAACATCGTTCTGAGCGAACTCGGTCCTCTAATATATCTCGTATTATCGTTGGTCGTAGCATGTTATATAGTCTCAATAAATGAGCTATCCAAGACTAAAAGAATTTTCTAATTCGAACCTGTAGTTCCTGAGATTAGCGCGTTCAACCAAACAACAAACTCTTCACCTTTATAATTTAAAAAGATTTTTAATTTAATTTAAATATTAGTTGTGTGTACTTATTGAATGGTGTCTGCCCTTAAACGTTGGTCGTTGTACTAGTGGTCAGAAAATTGTTCTAGGTGCCTTTTTATCTTTGCCCACTCGATATTGAAGGACCTTGTAATTTTATACAGCCATATTTATAATAATGATAAAGTCCATAGTAACGATATAGTAATTGTGCAAAGTCACCAAGAACATGTAATTTTCTGCCCAGCACAAATAATAATTTCTTTCACCAACATAGTATTATATATATTTGAATATTTTTAGTATTTAATATGAAGAGTTAAACAAACATACACTGTTGTGTGGTACATTCACAATTTGGAATATCTTCACGCATATCAAAATAATTAATAAAATTCTAAAATATTTTGATTTCTTGGGCAAAGTTGCAATGTTTTACGGTTAAAATAAAAGTACTTATAACTTTCATACACAGGGTAAAAGTAAACGAAATAAAACACGTCTATTGGAAATCATTTCATTTTATTGCTCCACAAGGTAGGTACTTATAAGCTTTTTTATTTTCAAGTAAAAACACACTTACGAAACCACATGTCACGACCATGTGTGTGCATAACAGAACATTTTCTTTATTTAATCTTATATTTCTAATATATCAGGTACTTTACAATATACAATGATGTTTTAATGTTCAAAATTGAATAAAAATATTTTAGCACAATCCAAAAAACATGAAAGGAATGCTGCGTTGGATTAGAGGTTTCCAAGCTGCATCAACAAATATTTCTGATATAAACACACACAATTCATAATCAGGCCGTTCCTCTAAAACATGTCGCCTTAATACAGTCGCAAATATAGATAAATATGTAGTTTGTTACAAGCATTATGTCTAGATATTATCCCTGTAAATTATAAATAATGTTTACATCAGAGGCTCTACACAAATCTACATCTTTGCCACCAACGGTATCTCCGAAATTTAAAAAAGTAAACAGGCAAGATTACAGGTAAAACTGTCTCCTACGAACAATTGTGTCAGTATGACGAAGATCTTCAACTTCAACTTTTGATTTGTGGTTTTGTGGAGACGAAGATCTAAAAGCGCGTGGCTAAATTCTGATATATGGCTGACATGGTGTAAAAGTCACGTCACCATTGCCAGATACACTGGTTTGCTGTTTTTTTTCTGCTGAAAATATTTAGCTCTTGTCCAAATATTACATTAAGAGTAGAAAGATTAAAAACCATTTACGTTTTGTGCACTCAAGTCAAATGTTCTCTCTCTCTGTTAGGATAGGATATTTTATCAACTGGTAACCATTAAATCTCTTTTACACTCATCCACGCGCGAAAAAATCTTTGTCATACTTAATGTGAAGAAATGTAACTCAAGCTCAGAAATGGCACTATACATCCTGTGCCGAGGAAAGCGTTGCTTAGAAACTGTTCCTACCCGTAGCGATGACAGTTATTGGCCGTGTCATTCAAATGTGGTTGTTTCATATTATGTAGCTTTTGATTTTTTTGTGGTATTTTTACGTTATTAATTACCGTAAATATACCTACGTATGTACGTAAGGTTTTGTGTATCATTCTTGATACGGCATTTTCACACAGATATGAAGAATTAGAGAATTCTTTTCCTTAAGTGAATAAATTAATGTTAATTTTCTCACTGTGAGTACGTTTGCCTTTGCATAGACAAATGTCCGTGTATCATGACAACGCGTCTGTTAATCTTAACGATAGCGATGTGAATGTGCTTTGGCGCGACTACCTTAAAAAAATTTAAGAACAATGTCGCGTATGCAATTGACATACGATGTTTCACAATATTGCAGTTCCTTAGTTTACGTTAGCCCTCCAAAATTTCAAATTGGTAATTATAGGACGGTTACGTTTCTTCACATATACGTATATGTTTATCCGTAGGATGTCTGAAACTTCTTACAAGACAAATATGAGACTATAAGTCTCTTTTCTACACAAATTCTGATCCATATTTGATATAAAGACAGTCGTTTAGTGATGGATAAGTTTTTGGATGACGTAATCTCGTAAAAAGCTAAAATGGCGCCATGATTTTTTTTGTATGCGAAACGAGTTATTCAATATTTACCGAAGTTAATTATAATCATAATTATAGTAAATTTATATCAATCATGTAATCGTAGCCTTTTATGAAGAAATCCAAATAGGTAGGTAGCTTAATAAAAAATGTTTATAGAAACAAATCAAGGTTTAAGTGGCTTTTTACAATTAATTAGAGAGTTTATTGCCATTCCTATCAATAAAATCCGCCTTGTGTTTTTAGCAATTATTGGCACAAAACAAAACAGCATTCGTATTTAAAAAAATATAATTCTAAATGTCAACTTTCGAGCTTAATTTATTTAACCACCTTAACTTTTATCTGCATATTCTTATCCAATATATAGAAATGGCAACAAGTACTCGTATGCTAAGTATTTTCTAAATATTGACAGCAAAGCAAGCAACAAAACAAATTCAACGCCATCTGGTGCAACAGAAAAACTATTAATGAAATGAGGTGAATATACACATCGATTTGTTATGAAATAAATAAATCCTGTTTGTACACAACAGGTTTGTCGAAACAGGCTGATTCTACTCGACCTAAAGCATCTATTCACCTCGTTCGACTGTAATTTACATCTTTGAAACCTAGATTTTGCGACTTTCACAATAATGTGTTTAAAACTGATGTATAACAAACATACATGAGATCACAGAGTACGTTGGTACTCTGGCAAATCACCAATTACGTGAGAAACTTTGCCCTCATTCCTCTGCCGTGAAACTAAAGCTGCCAAACCTTATTCATTTACATTTATTAGCAACAGTTTAACTATGTTGAGTGATCTTCTATCTTATTCGACACGTGTCATGTTGGGAAGAGACAAAACAGTCCATAAATAAAGGCACGCTTTATAGATTTTATGAATAAGGAGGTTAGTTCACAGCATCAACTATATTACAGTTTACAACAGCCTGGCAACCAAACATAGCTTCGTACCGTAATTATATTAAAAACAAATATTTACATGTCCATCACTCTCACTGCCTTTAAATATAAGAGGTATTAAAAAATAATAAGTCTTGAAATAAAAAAGGATACAACCTATTGAGTGTCTTTAGAAAATAGTATATAATAGGCATTTTAAGTTCTTTAGCACCATCCATAACAATATAATATTTTTGCAATTAATTTAGGCAGTGAGAGTATAAATTGAAACTTTTCCATCGATACAATAAAATACCTACGCTAATATAATTAAAGCGTTATTTACGGTTTAAAATGGCTTAGCCATGTTTTAAATTTTTATCAATTATTTTTTTTAAATTTCGCCAAACCGAAGTATTATCTTCAAATCAAATTACCTATAAGTTATTTAAATAAAACAACTATATTAGTAAACCAAAATATTTGCCAATAAATACTAAAATATATACAATTAATCACTAAGTTAGCCAAGCCAAAACATTGTAGCACCAAAATTATTCAACAACTAGTACTGACAGAAAAGTTTCACATACATATATATGTATATAAGTATAAATGTATGAGGTACCTTATTGTATAATATAATGACATGCAGTCCATTTCTAATGTACACTATTTAATGTTTGAAACAATAAGTTATTCTTAAGTTATTACACACTCGCTTACGGTACCTACAATGAATAATATAATATATATTAATAATAATAATAAGTAAATGGTAATTTATTTTTTCAAAGTGTCTCTGACTAGAGATAAACCTATTCTAAAACTGAAATCTTATTCTACTACTCTCAACTAACTACATAACATAGCACTCGTTAAAGGAAAATTATCATCGAAACCGTTTCGATTTCATTTCTTTTTTTACAATTTGAGCTTTGCCAAAGTCACTTTGTGAAATTATATTTCACGTTTTCGTCACTAGAAATCGACGTTAGCTGGTTTAGTTAGTGGACTGGAAATTATTGTTATATGACACGAATTTTTCGACCCGTTTCTGGAAAATAGAGCTTAAAGGAACGCTGGAATAAACTCCAAAACCTGAATTTTCCGAACCGATTTAATGCACTTTTATCAGAAAAGGTTTTTATTTTAATAAGTATTAAATTGTATTAACATAGTCATACGTATTAAGATAAATAGAACACCTTTTTTATTGGTAAATTAAAAAAAAAATGGGTATAATTTTTGATAAAAATGACAAAGTAAAGAGCAGTTGTTTTTTGTAAATGGTATCAATTTAAAATATACAAATCCACTACGTATAATATATTTTCCAGTTCGCTAACTAATATTGAACCAAAGTGTGATTAGGAATTACTACGAAAATATAGTTGCCTCGGATCTGGTACGAATTTACAATTATACATATATCTTTATGTCTAAATATACAAAAATCAATAAAAATAGATACATGCAAATTTGTATTTACTGCCTTTTGGCCTTGAGAGGGTTTATTATTGATCTTTATTTTTATTATACCGTTCATTTGAAATTTAATGAACCCTCTTATTAATATTAATTTAAAATAATATAATTATGACACTAAGACAAAGTGAGTTTTTCAATCTTGTAATTCCTATAAAGACATCAACAGCATCACGCAAATGTTTACCGGCATATTATGAAAAATCTTCTAAAATTGGTGTCATACATACAGGGTGTATTTGTAAAAGGAACACTAACTTAAATCACTGAAAGGGCATGACTCTAGCATGCAGTTACAATAACAATTAAAAAAATAAAACTATCCGTTTGCAACTTATGACCGTTTGTAATCCCAGGTATTCTTGCCTCCGTTTTTCTTAAAAGTAGGTGGTTGTGAAAGTTTCATTCCGTTACTAAAAAAATACATAAAAAGTAACTTCGAATTTTTTAAGTTAGTTTTTATGGATTTTCTTTTTTTTTTTACGTACGATTAAAAGTCTCTAACTTTACACGTTCCACCGATTTTTATCAGAAACCGAGGTAAAAATACCTGGAAATTCAAACGGTAATAACTTGTAAACGGATAGTTTTTTAATTTTTTTAACTGCATACTGCAACTGAGTCATACCCTTTCAGTGATTTAAGTAAGTGTTCCTTTTTCTAATACACCCTGTAATGACAAAAGAGCTTCACACATGTCATGTCAAATTCGACTCGTTTTTTTACTTAGAAAATAAAAACATAATGCTATTTTGTCTCTATCCACAGAATTTCTTAATTATAAATTCTGTTTATTTTGTGTTAATTCCGTCATATCATTCTATACGACTTTTTTACCTTTGTTTGGTAGATATATTAAAATCATACCTGTGATAGGTATACTACCATTTAAAAAAAAAAACAAATAACCGAAACTAAAAAATCTTAAAAAGGACTATAGGAATAGTCTACACTATAAATGGATCTATCTATACATAGGAAGGAATTACGTTATAAAACTCAGTTTGTATAGCTACATAACTACTTAATTAATATATTTATGTAAGTTTTTTGACCTCATGTTATGTATCTATAAAATCTAGTCTAGAAATACTATATCATAGATTTATTAACCGATATCGGGTTTTTTACAAGAATTTAACAACCGCTAGATGGTTCATATTATGTTCGTACCAGATTAACTAGATAACAAAAAAAAACACAAGGCTTCTAATAGTTCATTACTTAAATCGTAGACGATCGAATGTAAATCATTCTCATTAGTGTTCATGGACACGTTTAAAACATAAATAATAATTGCTCAGTCACAAAAAAATATACACTAAATCAAAATGCACCGTTACTTGCAAGGCTAAAACGCGTGGCTCAAAAGTTATTTTATAAATTATATTTAAACTTAAAAGTCCTTGGGCCACGTTTCGGCCACAGACAATACCGTATTTATTTTTTATTTAGAACACTTCAGTGTTTAACGCAAATATATTTTTTTCGACATAAATCACAGTGCTTTAAATAAATTAAAATGCTACCAAAAGACACAAGTCTTGAAACAACATTGACATAATATTACAGTTTGTGATGATAGTGACAATTAATTGTAGTACCTATCGACAGAATTTAAAAAATCTACTTATTTAACGCTGTATTCGTCTCCGGAAGTTTCTTATCAACAATTTACTGTGACTTTATGTTGATTGTAACACTACACCTACTTTAACACTTCAAAGATTACGAACAACGTATTAACAACCAATTGTTTTTTTTAAATTACAAAACCTAATAAGTCGATAAAGATCAGGCAGTGAGGATTCACCATTTTTAAAATTATTGCTCGTTAAAAACAATTTGTAGAATCTAAATGAAAAGTAGTATCTTATATAGTTATTTTTTTCTTAATTTAGCCCAATATTTTTTATTTTTATTTACAATGAGGTAGACTGTGGGATACTCCCTTATATAGATAATTTTGTTGGCCTGGACTAATTAATGTATACACGTAGATATTAACTTATTAAGTTAAATTTAAATCTGTCCCACTAATTAGTTTTCGCTATTAGACTTAATACAATATTTTAATAACTTTTTTTTATACAGATGAATAAGATAGAGTGGCTAATAAATCTACGACACGACAGTGTACCTCTATTTCAACAAAAAAATATATTTATGGTAATAGGTAGGCCACAGATAAAAAATCTGATCAGTGCATAACTAGTAGGACAGATAAACATAGATTAAGGTATACATATAGATCTGATACAGCATAAATGTTTTACTAATAACAAGACAAATGTGCCTTTCTTCCACGACCGTTGGCTTGTGTCTGTATAAAAAGACTTGCCTAATTCCACATGTTTTTCATACAAGTAACACATATGAGGTATGATGCATGTATGTGTTTGATTGTTTTCTTTTTTATTATTACTATTTGGTATGGCTGAGGTTTTATACAGAGTTATTTATTTAAACCAATTTCATAAAATAAATTAGTCAAGCAAAATTGTTTTACGAGATAGGACGATGTTACACTATCATTTCAACCATATATTCGTCACTGGTAGAGTAACTCTTTGAAATGATTTACTTGATCAAGACGTCATTTACTGTGTAACATCGCCCTCGTATTTTATGTAAGTGCATTTTATTTATTGGAATATGTAGACTCTATTAAGTTTATGCTTATTTATTACAATTAACTAAAACACCATTATTGTTTATTGTATGTACATTAGCTATTGCAAAAATCTTAAAAATAACCCTGTATAAATTATGCTTATGGTTGTAGTTTAAAAACTATTTTACTATATTATATAATGTGAGTATTTTGTTAATAAGGTATTGAAAAGCACAGAATTGAGGTTATATGACAAGGTAACAGACGTACCCTTAGAATGGCACACGTTGAAGATACTACAAGAAAAACTGTATATTGTACAAAAACTAACTTCATAAAACTGTACTTGATATGATTATGTACAACTATTATATCTGCATCATGCTACTGTATAATCTGTGGTAAAAATCGATACTTTCAATCGAAACTGGCGTACTCGTGGCAGCACTGAAATCGTAGTCGCCAGAAAAAAATATTCAAAAGAGTATAAATAGAAAGAGGTCTCAATAGACTCGGTTTGAAAGATCAACAATATCCAAGAATAGAGAAAAAAATATTTACACGGTGCTGCGTAGCCAAACGGATACATAATTTTATCAGCACCTCATAATTTTGTACTGTGGAGACGCAATGTCACTAAGCGTTCATCGCGAGTCACTCTTAGCGCAACCTGGTGATGACGCGGGTAGGTCAACATGGTGGCGGCTCTGCTTCCTCCTTAGGCGGCGAGGGATTCGGCTGGGGCGGTTCGTCAACAGCAATCGCCCGTTCCCGCCGGGTGATTTCGGCCTCTCGTTGATCGAGTCGTGCTTCACGCCGAATAAGTTCTGCTTCGCGTTCGTCTAGGAGTCTTGCGCGTTCCGTAAGCTTCGCTTCTGCATCTAGCAGTCTTGCCGCGAGCTCTGAGTCGCTGTGCGGGGGCGGGGATGTTGATGAGGTCACATCGTCGACAGGTGGCGTTAAGGGTTTCAGCGAGACGTTGGGTTGATAGTCACGCTCGAAGCTGGTGCAGTCAGCGACGCGAACTACCCGTTCTGGGTGTTGTAGTATTGGCTCTCGTTTATCCCAGGGTCTGAAGGCTGACAACGCCCTATAGTTAATGGTTGCGTAGGGGTCGAGGAGTAACGCGTACGTCGCTGTTGTGTAGTCCTCATTTCGCACTTTTTTCGGTGGTGATTCTGGAGGCTCAGGTTTGCACACCACTGGTTCAATCACCTGGAATTAAAAGAAATAAAACATGTTAAATTCGTAACAAAAAAACTTTGACGAGTTTGATATTAAGTGGCAGGCTTCTGTGGCTTGTCCCTTAGGGAACGTACCCTTTCTACGTGACCCGTTTTTCCCAATTTCTATGCCCCCCCCCCCCCCCCTCGGTGACCACCCGTAGTATATGCCAAGACCTCTCTCTCTAGTTTTCACGTAGTAATTTATAAATATGGTTTTAAATCATATTTGCCGACAGAAAGTTAAAAAGCGCTAAATGCTTGCTTGTTACCACCTAAACGCTGCGCGCCATAGACCAAGCGTGGTATTTTGAACAACCTCCCCCCCCAGAACGGGTCACGTAGTATGGGTACGTTCCCTTATGTTAAGTGCGTTTTACATTATCCATTTTGCAAAGCACTAATTTAACGCGCTTATCTTATTTTGCACTAGATAAGCAAGCGCCAATCGGACCCTATAAAATCGCACTAGAACACAAAAGACACTATCAATGTTACGTGAACGTCACATCAAAAATTGAGAACGTCTTATAATTGAGTAGTGTTTGAATGTTCCAGCACATGTCAAGCGTTCTGCAAATTGACAAAAAATAAATGTATGTAGATGTTTTCAGCTTCGTTACATCAGGAGTAAATCCCAAAATTTCTAAGACTTGAACAGGATACTTAACCAAGTCTCAGTATAAAACGAGACATACTCTCAAGAAAATCCCATATTTTTTTATAATATCGCGGCCAAAATATATTTATAAGAGGATTTTTTCCTCATCAATAAAAGACATAATATTATATTCTTAGTAAGATCTAAATATATTTAAAGAAAAAAGTATTTGCTTAAGGATGAAGTGATTCTCTCTATTTCAAGCTAGGTAGTTACTATCCGCAGCGTTCTACTTCGATAAAAACTGAATCAATTTTCAATTCACTTCTCTGGCAAATTTCAATTATCCAAGTTCAACAGAAATACCGTGAAGCTGGTCAATTTACCATTTATGTTGCTTTTTACTATCAACAGACTGGTTTGTCAAACCGAGAACAGAAAACATCACGACTTAAATTGATGGAACATGCCGACAGAAAAGTTATAGGTTCTAGCTATTTCCGCGGCTTCGTTCGCGTTCTGGATTTTGTCAAATCGTATCAGGTATTTCTAAGTAACAAAACTTTTGAAGTGAAATCTTCTTTAGCGGCGTTGTGCACTTTTTGGGAATGGGTAAAAAATTATAAACTCGCGTCAGGACACGTGACCTGATCGAAAATTCGTAAGACGGAGCCGAGTTTCTTGTATTTAAAAAAATATAAGTGTACCCCTTCCAGTGTACCCCTATGTATACATTTAGATATGTTATTACCTACTATTTATTTTTAACCTAATTATATAAATAAAGATGTGTGTGTGTATATGCAAATACATTGTAAAGTTATGTTTTCACTTCTGACGTGCAGTCCTACGACTGAATTTTTTTTTTTTGGAATGAAAGGTCCCTATGTAATTTTGACATTGTTTGTAACATTTCAGAATGATCGTCTGAGTAGTGAAGACGTTAGCGAACAAACAAACTCATATCGCAATTATAATATTACTTAAAATAGACCTGCAAAATACCTCTCAATGCGTAATTGAAAATACTTATCCTTTAGCGAGGGCGGTATATTCTATTATTAGTCCAATTCAAGTATGAAGATTGAAATCAATATGGTGAGCCACAAACGATTTCTGCACGAACAAAGCTCCCTGACGGAGAAGTAAATTTGACAAACTGGGATTGTAATATATAATCCTCTATTTAGAGATTTTGTTGATATTTAATTTTTTTTATACTAAAAATATTTATATATATGAATGGAAAACATTTGACCCCGTGAAAGTTGACGTGTGTTTTGTTACACGAAATGGACGTTCTACGAATCATGAGCAGACAGGTCACCTGTAAATGACTACCGCCGCCCATGGGCACCTGCAACTCAAGAGTCACAAGTGCGTTGCCGGCCTTTAAGGGGGGAAGAGGGGGACAGGAGGGAAGAGAGAGACAAGGGGGGAAGAGGGGGAGAGGGAAGGGTTAGGGCCTCCGGTAACTCACTCACTCATGCGGGGAAAAGCAATGCAAGTATTGCTTCACTGCCGGTTTTCTGTGAGACCGTGGTTTCACTCCGGTCGAGCCGGCCTCAGTAGCAGCAGCATGGCTCTCCCACGAATAAAACAATGTATGTATTTGTAAAAGTGTATGTGTGTAATTGTAAAAGTAGGTATAATTAGTTTACTGATTTACTTACGATTTTGTAACGTTATTCAGTGTATGTATATTAAAACATCCATATATAAAATGAGAATATAATAATCTAGATAAGAACGAATTCCATTAGGTAGAGAGTACCGAGAATGCACTCAGACAGCACTTATCGGCTCCGAAGAACGTCAGTTGCTGTCCGTTGCCGGTTAGGAGACGGTGTTCTGTGTCAAATTGCAATCTCGTGCCCGGCAAAGGCCGGTTTACTGGTCCGTCCTTCACTGGTTGAGCTCAAGGGAAACGAAAATATATGTTAGACCACGCCTCACTGTTTGTATACTGCACCTTTTACTTTGCGCCATCATCGTTTCGAATGCGCTCAGTGCAAAAAGTTCATGGGACCCGTAGTACCACGTCTAATATAGACCCGACAACACCCTTAGTTATAAAGCATACTTATTTCCTTTATTTATAAAAGTCCGCTAATAATACTAATACATATGTATTCACGGCGGTTATTACTCTGATACATTAGTGTGATGTTATTAATGTACTTAAATACATGATGTGTAAATCCATAATTTCCTAAGACGTCCCCGAGACGATAGGCCGGAGGTATAAAGTAATAAAATACGTTAAAGTCATAGGGTCATTATTCTGACGTCAATTCTTATCTTTAAATGCTACCAAAGAACAATGTCATCGGCTGGCTTTTAAGTACAAAAAGTTTCAAAATCTGTGCTGCTGGCTGGCTCTGCTGCCACAATTGTGGCTTGCCCTGAGCTCACTCAATTATGGCTTTCCTACTAATATTATAAACGTGAAAGTTTGTGAGGATGTCTAGATGTTTGTTACTCTTTCACGCAAAAAGCACTGAAGCGATTGCGATGAAACTTGGTATATAGATAGCTGGAGACCTGGATTAACACATAGGCTACTTTTTATCCCGATATTTCAACGGCACCGGACTTACGCGGGTGAAACTGCGGGACGCAGCTGGTATAATATATACCGATCCTAAATATTTAGTGTAACTTTGAATACCATTTTAGTTTCTTTAAAAGATATAAATTATAATATTATTCCGTATCTTGCGAGCACTACAATTTTAATAGAATATGATTTTACTTATTATGTTCTATTTTAAAATATTTAAATATGTCGTTCATTCTATGGGTGCAGGCAAAGAGACTTGAATAAGGACGCGTAACATTTGAATGTCTTTGAGTGGCAGTAAAAGGTCGGATTATCTGATCCCTGGATAAATATATATCTCATAGAGCATCGGGGTCAAGACCTAGAAACGTAAACGTAACCTAAAAATACACGCCGTCAATTCTTTTTTCAATTATATCCCGTGAGATCATTTTTTACGATTGCATGTTATAATGTATTTTATACATTTTATTTAATATATATGTAATTTTATTTATACTTTATTGTGTTTAACTCTAGGTCAGTAAAAAACATCAAAGCTGCTTTGTTAATTTTATTTAATACTAGCAGCGCCCCGCGGTACCACCCGCATAAGTCCCAATCCCGTGGGAATATCGGGATAAAAAGTAGCCCATATGTTAATCCAGGTCTCCAGCTATTTACATACCAAGTTTCATTGCAATCGGTTCAGTAGTTTTGGCGTAAAAAAGTAACAAACATCCATACATACATACATCCATACATCCTCACAAACTTTCACGTTTATAATATTAGTAGGATAAATATGTCTTACAAGGCATAAAGTGAATGGTATACAGAAGTTCTTAGCTATCGTAAGGGTTTTTTTATTTTCATTAAAGTGTCATTTCGCTAGTCGAAAGTCGAGCTGTTTTTGTTGATGAGGTATATCGAACTCGACGCTACAATAACAACTAAAGCTATACTGCTTTAGCTGTTATTCTGAGAATAAAACTCGATCGTTTGACGTTTTGTCATGAACTAATCGACCATCTCTTTACTGAAGAGACTAAAACTTTATTTCTGGAAACAGTGGGAATACAGAAAGTGCTAATTTTCCATTTCAAAATGACAGGGTTTTACATATACTGAAAGTATAAATTCAGCGCTATCAGTAAAGCACATTCGTCTTACGTAATGCAGGTATGAGGAGGTGCGGGGGCCGAGGGCAGACGGTGCGCGTCATTGCCGGGAGGGCCGCCCTCTCGCGGGTGTGAGGCACGGATGTAGGTCGCGGCCAGGCCGCAGACGACCCCCAGACGCCAACCTAGCCCTGCCCTGACGCAGAACTCATGACCAAGTAATGCGTAATTGCGACTTGTGCTTAGAGAAAAAAAATTAGATAAATTAAAATTGCACGCTTTATTTGGCGCACATTTTGACAGTTCTGTTTCTGTCAGATTCTAAAGCTGCATTTTTAGGGTTCCGTTCCTCAAAAGGAAAAAGAAACTCTTATAGGATCACTTTGTTCTCCGCCTGTCTGTCAAGACCCTTTTTTTTAGTCAATTGTTTATTTAAAAGTCTTTGTACGTATAACAACACGAAATGTTAATAAAATAACACGTCAATATGTTATCAATGGAGTCATCTTTTAATCTGTATGTCTATATTATTTATTTGTTAAGACAATTTATTTAGAACCCTATTTGAAGGAGATAGGTTCGTAAAATACTTTCTTAAGATCCCGTCAAAATGGCGTCGCAAGCATTCAAAACACTGGCTCCAAAACAATGTACGTAATGAGACAACGGCGGGGTTTCCGTCGAGACTCATCTGCGGAACGTGTGTTAAGATAACCAGGGATATAAGAGCTCCCTCGCCATCCCCCCTCTCACGCATCACTTAGTTGTAAGGGCACGATGTGGGTAGTTCAATGGGCTTTCTAGGATCAAGATGAATTGGACGCGTGGGCGCGGCCCAACTAACATTTCGGCCTACTTGCGATTTACTGACTGTTTTTTTGGTGGCACGTGTCTACATATTCATCCTACATTGCGTGTCATTTAACCATTTTCCATTAAACAACTCAATGTACCTTTTGTGGAAATAAATTAGCAACTGGTATATAATTCTCTACAATATATTTAAACTATGAGCAAAAACTATGAGTAGACGTATCAACTGTAATGTAACTTAGTTTTTGGTATGTATCGTTTAATGTCTTACTGACACGCAGGGGCCTGTCATAATAGGTAGGACTTCTTGATTAGGTAATTTATTTTGAAAGAGCAAACTGTTATTATGTTATGGCAATTGTGTCATTGAACATGAATGTAAAGCTCTATAATGTACTAGCTGCGCCCCGCGGTTTCACCCGCGTAAGTCCCTTTGCTCCAAGAAATGTGATAAATGAAGAACCGCTCGACCGATTTTGTGCAAACTTCACATAAACCATCTACTAAATAGTCCGAACAAAGCCTAAACATTTGGTTTGGATAGGTGAGCCCGTTCTTGAGTTATAAAATTACAACGAAAAGTGGCATTGATTTTTATATATATTGATAATTATATGTTATGTGCAATGATATTTTAAGTAAAAAGTTTTTACTTATAATATCATTGGTTATGTGACTACAGACATAGGGACACATTTGGAGTATCATGAAATGCGGATTATATAGTTTTTTTGAAGTGAAAACTTCTTTAGTGGCTTTTTGGGATGGGTAAAAAATGTTAAACTCGCGTCAGGACACGTAACCTGATCGAAAATTCGTAAGACGGAGCCGAGTTTCTTATATTTAAAAAAATATAACATTCGAAATTCAAACATTTATGAGCGGCCAGGAGCGCAGAACGTCCAGTGTACCCTATGTATGTTATTACCTACTTTTTATTTTTAACCTAATTATAATTATACAGATGTGTGTGTATGTATATGCAAATACATTGTGAAGTTATGTTTTCACTTCTGACGTGCAGTCCTATGACAGTATGCCGTAGTAGCAAATGAAGGAAATCAAAGCAATTAGAGGCTAATTTACCTTAATGAAAGACTATAATTACATACATACTTTAAGTATGCATGAAGCGATTGGTATAAAGAAAGTCAACATAATTTCCATAGGGAAAAGTATTTAAAATTGTTAGCGAACTGGAATATATGCTTTTGGGAAGCATGAAATCGCGTGATATATGTATAATGAACCCATTCACACCTATATGTATTTGAACCAACCACGAATACTGTGCTGTGTAAGTATGTATAAGGATTAAACGAAACGGCTGTTTTGTAAATCAAACTATGTATTGTTTCAAAGAAATTTAATTGTTATCTATATATATCTTTCAGAATATCGTTTATCTGTATTTCCGCTTTGCATTATGATTACAAAACCTAACAAGTGCGAGTCTGACTCGCGCACCGAGGGTTCCATAATCAATCAATTCTCGAAGATTTTAGCTCATCTTTTTCGACAGACAAACTTACCTTTGTGGTTCTATAAATAGTCTCCCATATATCGATTTACGCCAAAGTCAACTTTATAACCGCAAAATTTAAGTTTATAATCACAAGAACTATTTTTTATGTGATATTAGCTGTGCCTCGCGCTTCGCACGCGTGTACACATTTATATTTTTTACGTGGAACTATAATACTTTTTCCAAAATAAAAGTAGCCTAAGTTAGTCCTTATAACACCAGCTATCTGCCAGTGAATATCCCGTGGAAATCGGTCCACCCGTTCCGGAGTTTAACCGGAACCCTAAAAATGGATTAAAATAGGTCTTTAGGCCTTTTGCGTCATCAACGATTTTCTTTTCTTTAAATAAATACTAGAAATCTCAGTGTTCCTGGGGCTTGCTCGGACTTATTCGGGTTACAACTGGACACAATATACACCATTATAATGATATTGTTTAGTATTAATTAGTATAAAAATGCCAATCGTTTCGTAATCAGTAATCAACAGAAATGTTGTATTTCTTAAAAGCTCCCATTTTGTAAAGATATCCTAATATTATAACTGCGAATTAAAGTGTATTTGTTTGGCTTTCACGCCTTACTCAATCGATCATCATGTAATTTTGCATACTTACATGTTATCAGGGGTACTTTTTACAGACTTTTTATGGATGAAAGGTACCCTATGTACTTTACATAGGTTACTCTTCATAAAAAAAAATGGTCCCGGGTGATTATTCGTATTTTTTACTTCCAGGTCATTGTTAATACACAAAAATCCTTAAAAAATTAACTAACCTCTTAAAATAAACTGAAAATATTTATAACCTTGTCATTATTGATTGATTGATTTGAATACATACTATTATATTTTAGCACAATTACTAACGATGGAATATGTTTCTGCAGAAGGACAATGATGCAGAAAAATTAAGTTTTAAAAAGAACGAATATTCACCCTCCCAAAGCATAGAAGAACCATTTTTGGATGGTCAGACGGACGGAAAATGTACATTAACGTGAGCAAAGTGGCGGAAATGAGCTAGTGTCATACTCGTATCAAACGAAAAATCACATGAATTACCCAGAGAGAGTTTTTTTTACAGTAATGTTTAACTTTACATAGTCTTATATTTAATGTTCTAAGATTAGATGGTAGTGAAATTGGGCAATGAACTAATGAAATAATCTGTTTACTATAGGGTTGGCACTTCGCTTAATTATATATGAAATAGTTTTATCGATACGTTATTCGAATACTAATTTACTGTACTTCGATTTTTAAATTATCGATCTCTTTTACTAGTACAAAAAATAATACAACTTACATTTCTTTTATGTTAGTTCCTAAGCTACCGTACAACACTTATCGATTAAAAAAATATTTATTTTGTATTACGGATATGCTTTTAAGCCATGAAACTTAGAAGTGTCTTCCATTCTGTTTTTTTTTTCATCACAATAAGAATTCAATTTGCTCGTGGCCATTTTAGTATTAGCACAAAAGAAACATAAGTTGTCTTTTATACGTGCGCCTTAATATTTACAATGTTCCGCGTTTTGTTCTAATATCTGTTTCTATTTACGAAAAATTATATTGTATTTTTATATTTCTATCTATGAAGTATAGATATTAGACGTGTAGCGAAATTATTAACAAAATTTACTAACAAGAATAACGAGGATGGCGCGAATTAATGAACACTACGTAAAATATATATAAATATGATGAATAAATATGAATATAAATATTTTATTTAGGGGAATGTATGTGAAAGGACTTTAATCATTCAACGTGATATCTTATCACTAAATGTGACTTCACTGGCTTTGAGGTTGGTGATTTTCAGCGTTTACAACATTAAGTCTTTCAAATCTCTCAAATAATAGCCGTAAATCCGTAATAAATAGCCGTAAATCTATATATATAAAAATGAATCCCCATTTCCCTTGGCCATCACGCGTGAACTGCTGGATCGATTTTACTATTTTTTTTTGTGTTTGTTATTGTCAGGAGAAGGTTCTTATGAAAGAAAAAATTATGGAAGTTGCGCGGAAAATTAGAAATTTTAAGAAAACTTAACTAGGGAATTACACAGGTGAAACCGCGGGGCGCAGCTAGTCTATAATATTTGTGCAAAAGTAGGCATATCATAAGATGCCTAAAAAGGTAGCAATGTATAAAAAAGCTTTACACATTGCAACTTTTTAGGCTCTTCTTAGACATTAAACTCCTAATGCAATATTATGTTGACAACCCTAGTTCTAAAGCGCCGTCAATGAAGACGTTTGTTTATACCAGCTGCGCGAGCGCAACACGCACACCGCACTGAATTAACTCTGCTACACATACACAGGTACGTCATTGTAATTAGCATAGGTAGTTGTTTAATATAAATTAATTTTATATATGTATAATTAATAATAGGTAAACATGGTGCTGCCGTTTTATTTAAGAACAAATTAAAACATATTTGTTGGAACAGTGTTATTATAGAATAACACTTGTCACAGACAAGTTCAGAAATGAAACAGTAATATTTAAAAGTAATGAAACAAAAATTCATTTTAATAAAATATTTTTTTATTGTGTAATGGAATGAGCGTTTGACTTCCAACTCACCTGATGGAAAGTGATGGTGATGATTTCACTTTTAACGAAAAAAAAATAAAAATTATAAAAAAGAAAATTATGAATTTTCCAGCAGAAAATTCCTATGATTTTCGACTCAGAATAATGGTCTGAATACACTATTTCAGGATTCGGTGCGGTACCCCTTCCACCCTGTATTATTGATTGAATGAGAGTTTATTTAGGAATTGGATTTTAATTATAACTTTATTAAATGTGATTATTGGTAATTTTAACATTTTCATTAATATTATGTATATGTATACTTTTCAATACAAATAATATTTTTATGAAATAAATTACTTATTCTATATATATATATATATATACTTCACAATGTATTTGCATAACACACATCTGTATATATATAATTAGGTTAAAAATAAAAAGTAGGTAATTATAATATCTAAATGTATACATAGGGTACACTGGAAGTTCTGCGTTCCTAGCCGCTCATAAATGTTTGAATTTCGAATGTTATATTTTTTAAATATAAAACCTCGGCTCCGTCTTACGAATTTTCGATCAGGTCACCTGTTCTGACGCGAGTTTAACATTTTTTACCCATCACAAAAAGTGCACAACGCCGCTAAAGAAGTTTTCGCTTCAAAAATGCGTAAGCTGTGGGATGAACTAGATTTTTGTGTGGGACGAAACATGTTGTGACAGACGAAGAAGGAACGAATATTTCTTTTGGATTTTTTGACAAAAGTTGACATGTTTGACAGTTAAAGTAATGCGATTTTGATTTGTTGATGTCAAATGTGATATGTTTTGTAAACAGCGTAGGCTTGTGATCACTATCGTAATATTTGCTGTCAGCCAAAATATTATGAATTGTTATGCCTCGATGATCTGGTACAGATACCGCTTATGAACTAACTGAAATGATTTTATTATTTAGCTAAGGTGAAAAGCAAGCGGCTTGCGGTTATCAGTGTGTATAAAACAAATTCAAAATATAATTTAAGTATAGCAACACTTTAATACGTCTAACATTGACAATCTAATTCTACAGTATCACTAACGCATTGTTGGCAAGCTTTCAGCCTCCCCTGCGATCTCTGGCGACCATACTGGTTCTATTTAATTGCCGTTTACCATAATATTTGTTTACACAAATTCCACTATTATAATAATAATAGTAATAACCTTTATAAAAACACGAAAATACAGTAAGTAAACACAAAATTATAAATTAGATAACCATTCAGTTACCATAAATTATTATCATAAAGAAGGCGCGGGAAAATCTAAATATAGTCAAATTAAAGTCCATGAGCCAAAGACAAAATTTATATTTAATTATGACAACCCTGAGACCATGCACACAATTTTTATGTTAATCCCGCTATCATATCAGCCACTTATCTAGACAATTTATCTCTAAAATAAAGTACCATTAAATTTTATCAGCGACCTTCGTCTGTCACTGTCCTTTTGCAAAAATAAGTATATTGTATGCATAAACTTATATATTAAGTTTATGATTGTATGATAACTACGTCAGTCCATAGAGTTATTACAAGATACGTAATTTATAAAAACATGTTGTGTTCGTCATTTATTATTTACGTATAAAAATTACCGTTTTATATAGAAAAATCAAATATATGTTTTGTAATGAAAAGTTTACATTTACTTAATTGTAGTATTACGGAATTATTTTATATATATTTTTTTGTATTGGAGTGGAAGTCAATTGACGCCTCTGCTACAAAAAAATCCTGGAAAGCGAGTTGAATAAATGATTTTTCACCGCCTCATCGAAATTCAACGTCAATCTAATTTGGTAAGAAAATGGAAATTAGTTGGAGCAAAGTCTTTGGAGTCTGGTGGAGGACGAAGAGTTTCCAGTCGTAACTCCTGTAGTTTTGAGAAGGTGCTTGTGAGGTGTTGGAAGAGCTTTGTCGTAAATGAATGAACGAGCACTTGAGAAGACTCGGTTGTTTGACAGCGAGCTAGTCCATCATCCATTGTAATACTTGACAGCATCTCTGCAGTAATTGTTGTGCCCAGTTTCAATTAGCGTTTGAGATATACTTTACCTGTCTCTGTTCAAGCAACGCAACGGACGTTTCCGGTTGTCATATAGGATCTAGGTTTCATGAGAAAATACCAATGCAATTTAAGCCAAGAATTCAAGATTCGACGCGACTTAATTGTTATTGTCAGAAAGCTCTTACGGAACCCGCTTTTAGAGCATTTTTATCTTTTCAATATGAAGTAAACGAGTCATGTGGTGCTTTGTCCGTACACAACATTGATAAAACGTGACGTCTGTGCTGCGTTAGTGCCACGACGGAACTCATATGCGAAAACAACGCGCATTTGATTTGATGATCACAGAAACGGTACATATCAAAGAAGACATAGATATACTTCTGCATCAGATTTATATTTGGTTGCGTAAATACGACCATATTTCAGGATTTCGAAAACAACTCAAGTGGTTACCTATACATACACCTTCCACCTACACCCAACGGAAGACTCACATTCTTTCCCTTTTATACAATGTACTGTTGAACCCATCGCTATCCCGTCTATCGCAAAGAACGATTCAAGTTTCTTCAGAAAAACCTGCAACTGAAAATGCCTGCAGATTCTAGTACATTCTTTGATAAAAGCATCTCTCGAGGCTGTCAAACTGAGGGCCACCATTTTAGTATCATCCGCATGTATAATAGTGGTCTTCAGTCTTTGGAACTCACTCTAGCTTTCCCTTAGGCAGTTTGAGGTCATTCTGACGTGTCAGAATTAAAAAAAAAAATCATTTACGGTAACTGCAATCCGTTTGTGGAATGCACTACCTGTGGAAATCAGACCAACTTAAAGCCTAAGTACCGTTCAAACACTAGTGAAAGAGCATTACAGTATTAGTGTCTTACAACGTTATTAAATACGCTTATTTTTGTACATTTTACAAAATTTAACTATTTTACAGATATATGTCATAATATATATGCAAGTATTTATGATTGGATTTGTATTAATACTCTAGGTATCCCTTTTTACCCTCTCTTAATTCGTAGTACTCCATATTTGTTTCATTATTGCTACTTGAAACATTTATAGTACGCCATCAACTACC
>OY982572.1:18632156-18716523 GCA_963859945.1 Euplagia quadripunctaria | reverse complement strand
GTAAAAAAAATTAAAATGTTTAATTATGGAATTTCACAGCTGTTTCTTAATTTCTGTGAGAAAGCAATAATGCTTGTCACCCTGATTTGTTTATCTGCATCAGTGAACTAATTGTGATTTAGGTGACCGTAGACAATTGCCGTGAGAGTTTTACAACTCAATTCGAACGAATTTGCTCAATTTAAATACCTTGTTATTCTTAACATTTCGAATTTTAAATGGTATTACCGTTCTCGACCATACGGTTTGTTATTTCTTAGGAAAACCTACTTTTACTTGAATAAAATCTAGCAAGGTACATTGGCAGAATTGAAAAAGTGAAGTTTTTCAAAATAGAAAGCATTTACCTAATATTTATTCATCGGTATCTATGTGACCATAGATTCCGATGAAAATATTATACAGAAGCATATTCAAGTGTTCAGGGTCCCTAACAATGTTATTTTTTTTAATAACGTTATACATTGTAAATGTATATAAAATTTGATAAATGAGCACAGATCATGAGCGGCATTCGGAAATGTAATATAGCTTTAATTAAATAAACAAAAAAAAGTGCAAAGCTCGCCCGATGGTGTGTCACTAGGAATGTCACTAGGACGGTTCCTGACCCTCAAATACTTGCTGATGGTCTTCCAACTTTTTATTATTTAATTATGGGAAGGGGGCAAACGAGCCGACGGGTCACCTGATGGTAAGTGCCGCCGCCCATGAGCACCTGCCACAAGTGCGTTGCCGGCCTTTAAGGTGGGAGTAGAGTAATGGAGGGAAGAGGGAAGGGTTAAGGCCTCCGGTAACCTCACTCAATCATTGCTTCACTGCCGGTTTTCTGTGAGGCCGTGGTATCACTCCGGTCTATCCGGCCTATACGTGCCGAAGCATGGCTCTCCCACGATTAAACAAACCTTTCAAACAAAAAATTAAATCACAATAGGTCCACCTGTTTAGAAGCTGTGATGCCAGAGACAGACATACAGCACAAATACGTACGTTAAAAACAGCACAAATTACGGTTATGGCGAGGGTAATGAAAAGCATCGGTCCCCTCAGTTTCGCTCGGGTCTAAAATGACTATGACGCGAGGAGCTCATCTTAAAGGTAGAACAATTAAAAAAATCGATTATTTAGATTACAATTCATTCATATTATTAGTTTGTTTTTTTCTTAATAATTTATTTATTGATTTATTTCTACCTACCTAAAACAAAATAAGTTATAAGTGACACTAGATATTCAGTGTTTAGTGTGTTAAGCTTTTAGTAATCCGAAAGCAGTGATGGGCAAAAAATTATTAGATTAATAATTGCAAATTACAGTTACATTGTAATTAGTTTGAAATTGAAATACAATGCAATTGAATACTGTGTAATAACGATGATATATATTAAATTTTAATAAAATGATTTTGTAATTCAATTATTAATTGGATTACATAAGTAACTAGTTACGCCCATCACAGTCTAAAAGGACCATTTCCTTCTTGCCTTCAATTACAATATCAATCGAAGCGTGTAAATGCCGATTTATAGAATAGGTAATACTCGAATATGTATAAATGTCACAACTATCACACGACCAACGACCATAATGTACAGTTTTTAAAGGCCACTCGGATTAGCCGATACCGATCAATCTAATGGCTTTTTGAGGTTATAAATGATGTACAGCGCGAAGGCCTGTGGCGCGATAGCGAAGGAGCGTTAGTGATCAAGTTAAGCAACTTTGCCACGGGCGAGATTATAGATGGGTGATCATTTACACAAATGGCAGTAGTTGTCTCGGAGAGAAATTAATGTCGTTGGTCTCTGCTGTCACTGTCTCTAATGTCAATGTCAGTACCCTCAAGTACGTTGACAGAGAGATTTAAAAATAGAACATTGTTATGTAGGAAAAGTTGAAGAGTTTTACGTTAAAGTGTAATAACATGGTAGTTGTATTAATGTCATTGATCCATACGATGATGGAGTCTTCATTTCATTATGACTATCAAATCTTTTAACGCAGATTTCTACAATTTCATTGGCCTCTTAATCATTATATTAATAGGTACGTGAAGAGAATTCCTTGTACCTGTTTTTAAGAAAATTTCGCGAACGTATTAACGTGAATTTTGGAATATTTACAGTTTATTATATAGCAGAAGTGCAGAAAGCTAAAATTTTTAAACAATGTCTTACAACTTAAAAAAATTACGTGAAAACGGCTTAACGAAATTACACGCGTCTAGTACATGCGTTGACCTGTTATAGTAAGTATATACAATGACAGCTCAAGTTATACCGCCCTATGAAAAAACCGTGGTCGAAATTCGACCACCACGCGATTTATCTAGTACCTATACTTTAATTCGGGTCGTTACCCCTATTGTCTATTCTTTAATTTTGTATATTATAAGGTTTTAGCAATAAACCCACCTATATGCTACCTATAAGCCTCCTTTTTACCTACTTGTTATTGTTTGTCACCTTTCTTGTATGATGTAGGCCTATGAAAAAATCTGGATAACGCAAACTTCGTAAGTATAGATAAACCAATGGTAAACTCGGAAATTCGCGAATAAGCCGATGTTCTATTAAAAATCATTCGGGCCCATGACAAATAGATACCACCCAACGATACAACAAACAGAACTTAAAAATAAAACTACGATGAAGATAGCCTTTTTTTATTAGACTATACGGTTTTATTCACGTCTGTATTTCGGGGATGCCCGAATAGTTTCGGACCCAACGGGGGCCCTTTTTCAAGGAGTGAAGCGTCCTGCCACGACGGTGTCAGGCGTCACACTATAGCCGTACCGTATAGTCTCTAATAAACATGAATATCACTCACGAAAGTTTTTATTGTAACATAAGATACCCTTTGCTGTAACCAAGGCAATCTGTATGCAAAATTTTATGATGATTGGATTAACAGTACGGCAGTGCATAAAATGCGCAGAAACAACGATTTTATTTTTATATTAAGGTGTTTTTTTTCTTTTTATTCTATTTCTTAAATTAGTATATTACTTCAACAATTCGAATATGGAAGTCCTCACATTTTGTGGTTCATTCGAAGATTGAAATCATTCAAAATCAACAAGAATGTAGCGACATGTCATATTACATGTAACATCTCGTCTCTGTTGATAGAAAAAATAAATATAAAAATAGTAATCTTCATTACTAACGAGTGTATACAGACAGCTTGTGTGCGAGAGGAGAACGTGTACAACCAATAATACAGGGCCGAAGGCAAGATTGTTTCCAGAAACAGATTACCGGCTCTCGCCACCAGAGGCACCATGACACTTCTGGGAATAACTGCCATCGCAAATCATTGAGGAAACAATCAATGTATGGGTTACTTAAGGCGTGGATACACGATTAATAAGACCCTTATTTTTTATACAACAAATTATACCATCTTATATTTTTTCCTAAACAACGGCAAAAGCTGGTGTTATATGGGTGTTAGAAAACCTCATCACCTCACCTTGCCATCCACATGAAGTAGTATACTCTAGAATATGACCTAGTGTTCCACCTAATGCTATAATCATACATTATAGTTTAGAAAAACAAAATAAACACGCTTTAAAAGCGAAGCAAATTAAAAAGAGTTCCATTATCCACCTCCTGACTCCATCATCAGACTATCATTACGAAGCAAAATCTGTTGGACTCGTAAAACGAATCATGAACCCAGACTCGAAGGGTTTACTAATAGCCACTAAAGAGTTCGACCATCCCCCTTCTGGCCCCATCAGATCAGCTCCAAGATGCATCCGAACTGAATAATATATGAAGATTAGAAGTAGGTTTAAAACAACTTTGAAGTGAAGCTAATAGAACTGAAGCCAAAAGCGTGTTAAAATACAGAAGGAAATTACCCCCTATCACATAAGACGTCAACACGTCCACGTGTATCCTCTTTATGCTGCGTAACAGGATTGATATTCAATATTTTTATCACGTGAACTGACTCACTCAAGAAATTAGCATCATAACAGCTAGCCGGTCGTTGATTGGTGGCTGAGGAAAACAAACATGGCCATTGAACCAGAAGCCTCGTGTCCGTAATAAAATAACAGCTGTAAACACCGTCGCGTACAATTTTAATAGGGTTTCATTTTGCATATGACACTCCAGAATGTTAATTGTTGTTTTGTTCGTTAGGCCGTATCACTTGTTGTCTTGGCTCAAGTTTTGACAGATGAGCTTGATATTTTGACATATAAATTACATCGACCGTTTAAGTTTCAGTTGTCATGGTTCATTTGAATTGCATTTTTTACAGATATTTTCGATTTCACAGTATAAATTAATTACTTTTAGAAATACATAGAAAGTCGAGAAATAGCAAAAAGGACTAACTCTGTATAAAGAAATAAAGCGACGAAGACGTTGCCCAATATGTTTGCCTAAGTAATATTATTTTACTTTTAGTTGTCAGATGAAATAGTCCATCAGTATCTTTTTAATAAATTTTTACTGGTTTGATTAAAAATTAAAAAAAAATCTACTTACCTACTTTGTTTTAATCGTTCGCTTTGAGTAGCGTAAAATCGGTACTGCAAAATCGTTAAAGAATCGGCGATTCTGAGTAATAGGTCTCATACAGTGCGGTCAACGTACTTATTACACAGAATTATCAACATCTCAATCATCAACCATTCAGTTGTAAGTATTATGTTTGCACCCTGAATGTTAAGTTACCGGAACACAAAATCGGTTGTTTATAACAAACAAGTTCTCGAGAAGTGTTATGTTGACATTTGATGATATGTTATGGACATCTTTAATAACAACTAAACATATTCTTATATTAAAACAACTAAACGTTGTTTTGGCTGTGATACATTTGAGTACCTACTTTTCAGATCAGATTTACTGAGTATTTTTATTAATCGATGTTTATATTAAGTTATACATATACGAGCTTCCAAAGCGCTTGGTTTTGTGACGAGGGTTTCAGGGTGCTTCAAAAAAGCAAAAACGTTAAAATTGTTATACTGTACGTATGTTATTAGCCATCTAGAATACGCATCGCAGATATGGAGTCCACGGTAGCGGTATAGCAAATACATAAACCGTATTGAGGGTGTCTAAATTTCATTAGGTTCCTATGCTTTCGCCTTCATATACCATACCAGTCTGAGGGTATTTAGATCTCTGTAGAAAATTTCATATTCAACCTTTAAGTTATCGCCTTTAAGTTTCTAAAATTTTGTCTAATGAAGTGGATTGCCCTGACCTCCTACACAAACTTGAGTTTAATGTTCCGACAAAAAGCATCAGGTTCAATCCATCTATTTTTGTACATTTCGCGCACTCGAATTATAGACTGAATACATTTATGGTGCGAGCAAGTAAAGACTTTAACGAATTGTGCAAAGAACTTTTGTTCGATCCATACACAGTGAATGGCAACAATGTCAGGAGACTGATGAATCTCGGTTTTTTTTTCAAACAGGTAGTGATGTATTTTTATTTTTCTATCTTCTGTATTGCTTATCGCGTTTGTATAGGTATAGTTTCGTGTAGTTATTAGTGTTCCAAAACCTCTGTTGAATTACAATGCAGCAATTCGTGAAAACCTGTTTGAAAAAAAAATGGCTTAAGGTTGTACATGAAACTGCCCACTGTGGTTTTTGTGGCTGTTGGTTTTCCTAAAAAACTATAACTCTCATAAAAATTCTGAAAGTGCCCCGAGAGTCGACGAGCTATGGACAATGCTCTTTTATAAGTCATCGTCATCACACTTCAGTCTTTAGGCAGTTAGTCTGAATAAGATAAATAAAAAAAATGAGTTTGTTGTTTCTTACAGTTATAGCTTGCGAAATTAAGGTTCAATACCAACTGTTAATCTTTCGCATTCCATGATATATGAATAATTAATTTGATCAAAAAATAGATATGTCTTAACCTTACCTTTTCAACTGCCCTAGGATTCGACCAGGTTGCACAGACGACGGTGGTCGCAGGCAGACTATATATAAGTTTCCCTATATTTTTTTTTTAAAGATTGAGTGCATATGTACATAGTTAGGGTCATTACTATTTCATTTCTTATTATTTTAATCAACAAACAACAAAATAATCATACAATGTGTATTTTGACTTTAAAAAAAAAAGAAAAAAAAAAATTGAATTGTACATGTGAGAACTTTGTAGTCACAAGTATTATGTTAATTTTCTATGTTGCCTAGCAGCTCTGTGATTTTCTTTTCCATTTTAGAACAATATTAATTTATGTTACATTGTCCTCACATTAAATTGCGCTTTTATGCAATGTAACAAATAACTTTGTAAAAAAAACATGTTGGAAAAGAGTGTCCTTGGAGTTTCTTGCCTGTTCTTCTCTATAGGATCTACGTTTTGGAACAGGCGACTAGCTTCACGACCTACTTATACTGACCGACTCCTTCTGATAATTCAAAAACACCTACAATGGGTTTACTTGAAATAAATAATTTTGATTTTAGAAACAGAAGCTAAATGCGACTGTCAATCACCGTGCAGCATATCGGTCAATATTTCAATATTAGTTAGTCTTCTAATTTGTCACAGAGGTTGAATAATATTTTACTGATATACTATAATGTATCATTTAAAAATAGAGAAATGAATCACTACATATACTAAAAAATAAGGAGATTCTTCGAATTCTTCTAAGATTACTGTCAACATCATGAGATATTTTCTTGTAACCTTCGATGATCTCAGAACCCATGAATATACTTTGAAGAATTCGCTTTACCAATTAGTAAATATTTCGTTTCCCAACTTCCGCTGGGAGTATTTATGATAAATAATCACACTTTGGTTAGTGGCCAACAGATCAAATGTGACACTCACGGAGTAGTAGCAACAGTCGTGGCAATTTGACCACCGGATGTTTTTACGCAATGTCGGCTTTCGGGAACAAAGATTCGGAAAATAGCGTGAGGTTTTACCTTTGATGTCATATTTTATTAATTATTTTTGCTAAAACTCTGCTGTTTATTTATAATTTCAGAGCTGTGAGGGTTTAAAATGCATTACGCATACCTATCATACCTTTCTATAAGCATCACTGGAAATTATGTCGTGTTCGAAAAATATTTTTTTTTGCCGCCATTTTGCAAACCCCTGAATATTATTGTTTGTGTGCCCGCTTTTTTTTATGCCCAATATTTTACTGAACTATTTTGTCGTGACTCATACGGTTTATATTCAAAAAATGTTTGTTGAATCACATAAAAATATGTAAGAGAAAATATTTAAGTTTACAAACGTTAATATTATTTATTTTGATGTATTGCCAAAACTACTGTAGGCAATTTAAGAATTGAAAGTAATCGTGATTTGCGAGAATGTCAGTCAAGAATTTAAAGAGATACCACCATCTATATTCATGAGCAATGAAGGACTATCTAAAAAGCCTTGGAGTATTAATGCTAGTGTAGTACCAACATAAAAAGTAAAATGAAAACGTAAAAGGTACATTTTTCGATCACGATAAAAATGATATTAGACTATAATGTTTAATCGGAAATTAGCTGGTGTCGACCGACACGAAAATGATAAATTTCCGCAAAATGTTATATGAAATTTAATTATGGCCTTTTGGGATCCTAAGCTTAACATTAAACAAAACCTATTAATAACGTTAACAAATATATTATTTGATAATATTCTTATAAAATGGTCCGAAATGCTTTTGGCGTTTTATGAATAGGCGTTAATTCTGTCCCATAGAGAATTCACATTCTTTTCCGAATCTGAATATTTAAATTTTGAACATAATCATCATAATGACAGTGAAACTGATAAACGGAATACGGAAGACCCCGCGAAATATTAACAATAATCCGAACATAATGATTCCTCTTCAAATGTCATTATACATATTTATTATGATCTTCTCTTTATACATAATATCATTCAGCTATATTAGCTAATGGACAATGAGATGTTACTTCAACGAAGTCAGCACGGTAAAGAATGACATAATTGGTTCACGTCAACATGCATCACTCCGTCGTTCCATGTTCAAATTTGAATTAAATTCTCGAATTACTTGCGCACGAGCTAACGATAGCATGACGTCTTGTTTTGGCAACAGCAGGGAGATATCGTTAGCTAGCCATTCATAGAACTAAAATTAAAATGGGAATTCTAGATATTTCCTAACAAACGTTCTTTGGCTCTTTTAAAGATAAAAGTTATCGAGCGTTGCCTGAGCATGTCTGACAAAACAAAAATATATTGTTTTACCAGCTGTGCCCGCGACTTCGTCCGCGTGGAATAGTGTATTTATATCGAATCAACAGCCTAAAAAATAAGTTTCAAGCTTCTAGCCCTAAATATGACGATACTTCCATACAACTTTTCATCCCCACCTTTCATCCCCTTACACCCCTTTTTTCGCATTAAAAACTAGCCTATATCTTTAGTAGGCTCTAGACTATCAGTGTACCAAATTTCATTTAAATCGGTTCAGTAGTTTTGGCGTGAAAGGGCGACAGACAGAATTACTTTCGCATTTATAATATTCAGTAAAGATTTTTTCATCAACAGCAAATAACGTATGCAGATTTTCATATTTGCTCGCCGATGATTTGTTTGATGTGTTGTTTCTTTTTATCCTGCTCGGCTAAGAACATGAATAAACATTCGATGCTAGCAACACTAAGAGTACGACCGATATAATACATTGGAAAATATAAAATAAGTTGCTTCACTGAAAGCGGAGAAAGAACCCCACAACATCGTTAAGAAGACCTGGAATGTCTACACACCTTAGTGTTACCAACTCTTTAGTTTTTCATCAAATTTGGGAGAAATGTGTTACTGTTACGGAAAATGAGTGCTTGTAGAGTTTTTTAAACTTTTAAATTCCAAGTCTGCGTTGTAAAATATCAACGACAACAAGCCTTATGTAACATCATCGGCGAGTAAGCAATGCAGTAATTGCGATAGTAAAACAACCGCACGATAGTCTAGGCTATAGGCTAGACATACAAGGTTGTGACGCTTGTTAGTATTTAATGCATACCTACATGTCACGTGTAGGTACTATGTTATGTAAAATATTAGAAACTGCATTAACTACTTTGTTGCTGCATGTTTTCAAAATATTATGCGTTATTGCCTTGCGTTATAAGTGTGTCTAGCTTTACAATGCTAACTGGACTTTTTTGGGGAAAATCCCTGATACTAGTATAGAGTTACATACACGTAGTTCAGTACGACTTCAAAACTTTTAATCTAAATGTAGATCGATGTATGTTCCTATCCCATAGAGCAGCGACTCCTAAAAGGGGTCCGTGAAAAAGTTACCAGGGTTCCGCGAACTTAATAATTCCACAGTTAGGTACAAACCTTAGTTTGAAGTAAGTACCACTAAATAATGTGTAATTGTAATGTGTCGAAAATAATCATTACTTTTATGTAATTAGCGAGAGTTATAAGGCCCGGATAGCTTTTAAAGATCGTCGATTTTCCGATTCGATAAGTTCGCTGACGCAGGCGAAACTCTAGGCGAAAACGATGGCTGACTAAAATAATGCACGGAAAGATTTGATAACGCTTTTCGTAAACTTAATCTGTAAAAAGTTTACTAAGGATATAGAACTAAATAAGAACAGTAAATATTTATTTTGTGTATGGTCAGTGATGTCTTTCTTGTTTCTAGGCGATACAACTTTATTGTTGCAAAAGACAATTTTTATTAGATTATTAATTTAAATTAATAAACGTATAATCCGCATGTGCAGCCTCTATTAGTACAATTTCAACATTCATAACGATAATGTGTGACCAATTATCTCAATAATATTATTAAGAGATATATTAAATTCGTATCATCTTCCAGCGGTTTGGCGTTTATGCACTAGTACTATTCAGAAGAAGCTACTTAGTCATTAATAGTAGTAGTAATAGTAGTCTTTCAACTCGAACAACTTATATCTTTCAGCTGCTTTCACTATTCTTGTTAAAAAATTGTAAGCTACAAACGTTTACAGAATTGTATAGTTTTACAACGTTTACAGTATATACATTCGTTTGTTTGCGAGAATAACGACATAACTAAAAATTATTGATTTTAGAGAATGGCAATGTTTTGTGATTTCCGCTAGAGTATTTTGTTCTAAATATATAATGAACTTGTCGCTTTATAACGAACATTAGCACGAAATCGGCGTTGCATCTTTGTTCACCATAAAATATCAAAGATTTATGATCGTTTGGCATACTTAATTCAATTCGACTGAATTTTGAATTATGTCGATATTCTCGCAAACGAGCGATATGTCGTTAATTTATGAACAAGCCGAGTTCTCTTAAACAGTGTAACGACGTAACAGATTTTTATTGTCACGTCCAGTGTTGTGATAATATGACAATTGCAAAGACACATTGCGCAACACTATTGTAGGGCGGCTGACACGTGTAAACGGGGCCATACTGTCTAGACGAACAATAACTATTAGGTAATATGTTTTATTATTGAATACTCATGGTTTAGTTTTACTCTACAGCCCTATATTATGAAGTAATATAAATCTATTTAAATGTATACAGGAATTGTATCGTTCGTGGGCCGTTACTGTATGTACTTATTGGCTTTGTCACACTGTAAAACGTTTCTCTTCAGTGACGGGTCTAACAGTGGGACTAGTCCACAAACTGAAAGTCACGGATACTAACAGAAGAGCTAGTCCATTACTTAGTGGTGACGCAGCGCGTTGTTCTGTAAGCTGTTTAGATAGGTAGGGATTAGAAAGATTGTAAAAATAAAATTGGAAATAAGAGAAGCTCGCTGAATAATAAAGTTGGGTAATTGGTTGGCCACATACACCGAAGAACCAACGGTTGTTGAAGCAAAAGCCCTAGAGTGAACCTAGATGAACGGAAAACATTTAAGGAGGTTTACAGTTTTGTTCTCACAGGCTCAACCATTTGGAAACGGGCGGTTATAGATCGAAACAGGCAGATGTGATATTATGCTATCCATTTTTTTTTCTTTAATAATTCTACATATGACGAATATGGGGCTGACATGTCCTTATTGGATAAATGCCCCAAAAAAAAAAATAGATTAAAAAAGAAAAAAAACATATGACGAAGCAAACTATTGTTGCGGTGACTCTGTGTGTGTTGATCTATAATTTTTAATTATAATAATTATTTATTAAATCGACGATTTCGAATAATTGATGGTCAATTTTATGAAATAAAGATATTGAATTTGAATATGACATCTTATTTCTGCACGAATTTTGGTTTCATCCATTAAGTTCACCCTACAAAAGACCGAGGTAACTATAATAATGTTTTTTTCTGGTTGTAAGTAAAGTAATCAGAACTCATTTGAATCGGACAGGGTTATCAATAAATACGTCATTTTTACAGACAACGGTTAGAAACCCTGAGGAAAGTATAGTTATTGGTAGAGAGCCCCGTTTTCGCATTCAGGCTCACAGACGGTTCATGATGCGTTCAGATAAAGCTGGCCTAGCTTCTTTCAAAAGCACAGTAGCCTCCTAGATCATTCACTTCTAGAAGCGACCTCGCACCCGCGAGGATACTTGCCCATTGCGTGGTCAGTCCCTCGCATTACCGCTTAGATAGGCCGCTTCGCAAACTCGAAGAGATTTTTAAACAACAGTGGACTGCAATTTGCAATAGGCTAAGGCAATTATCAATTGTCATATGAATACTTGCGCACTTTATGTATTCTAAATACGAGGAGATAAATTAAGATAAATGTTTTAAAATATATTTGAGGTCGGCAACACCTATTTGTCGATGACGTAGACAAAATGAGGCGATTACGCTAATTATCTCGTTTCTTTGCGAGTTGCCAAAAAACTATACATTTTAAGATAAATGTTTATGCAAATCCCGAATAGCCTTTGTCACATTTTTTTCTTTCGACAATGCCGTAACCACCGTTGGCCGCCATTTTGAACGTCGATTCTACCGAAAATACTGAGCTAACCGTATACATACATACACTTATACCTGTTCCCCGAAGGGGCTGGCAGAGGTGTATTAAACACCCACATTTAAACGTGGGAGAGCCATGCTTCGGCACGTATGGGCCGGCTCGGCCGGAGTGATACCACAACCTCACAGAAAACCGGCCGTGAAGCAATGCTTGCATTGCTTTTCGCCGTGTGAGTGAGGTTACCGGAGGCCCTAACACAAAACGGCAACGTTTACGTGTTAATGTAGTTGTTAAAAATAAGTACATATCATATTGTATATAAGTATATGTTGTATATATGTGTGTATTATTAGTGTCACACCGACTTTGGTTTACGTGTGTATTAAAGGATTGAACATTAATAAAATCACTTGCTTTAGTAAAGAAAACATCAGCCTGCATACCTTAGAGTACTTCATGAAATTCTGAAGTCGCCGAACTTGTAGTAGCCCCGTGGCGTGGAGAAATATGAGGAAGCCATGTCTAGCAGTGGCACAGTTTCTGTATACAGCATAATGTAATATGTTGTAGTTTCTGTTCAAATTAGGAGCAACCCCTTCATTTAACAAGTACCTTTGTAAATGCTTGCATGGCCAGTTTTATAGGCACGAGTAATCGCTTGCCATCAAAAGGTCTGTGCCCCTGTAGAATTGTGCATGTAGAAAAAATATTTTTTATTTAAATAGCAAAACCAGTTTATGTCTATATTCGCAGCGGATCACTTCCGTAAAATGCCATTAAACAATAAGGAAAATCGTATCCAGTTAAAACAACATGTTTAATGAGAATTGGCCGTTGTTCCAAATAACAAGAATTCCATCGAACATAATCATACAGATGTAATCGTATCAGGATGAGATCAAGTCTAAGTAAAACGTACATTCTGTTTACTACAAATATTTGGCAATGGTAGCACTATCATTTCGCTAATGAATCAGAGTTGGTCGCGTGCGCGGCACTCAGGGAATCTCGCTCCTCTCGGGAATGTTGGCAGCGCTGCCAACGTGACAATAAAAACCTTTAAGCTCGAAAATTCAGATTTGGAACACCCGAAAATGTTCAAAACTATTTATTTCAATAAACCGAAGTATAGTTATTTTTGAATAGTAAGGAGAAGTTAGTCGTAAAGGTACTTGCCCGTTGCAATACGTGATCCTATTGAGCTCAACAATCAAGACTCTTAACATTGAAACATCATACAAGCGAGTGAAGTCAAAAAAAAAAATTTTAAAAAGTAAATTGTACTCGTATCTAACCAGAGACACTCGTGCTGCATATGAATATTTTGTATTCCCTTAAGACAAAGATTACATGCGTCTTCTTTGATCTAAGAAAATACTTGTATGTAAGTTAATGACAAAAAACAGATAATTAAAAAAAGTATAGTTAACATAAAAATCACTGTTATTTTTAGAAGGAATTTTAAAGAAATACCTACCTATTTATCTTCGCACTAAATATCTGAAGGTAAAAAAAACTTCTTCAATCAGTTTGTTTTATACAAAAGGAAAACAACTACTAAGATTGCGATAACCTAATGTCAGGTCAGTCGTAATATTTTGTATGACTAACGCTGTACATTTCCAAATATGACAATGTATATGTATAAGTAACTAGAACAGAATAGGATTGTCAGAATATATTATTATATATTATGACAAATTATACCATACCCTAACAGCAAATTGTTTGGGTTGTGGGGACATATATAACCCCATAACCCAACGAACATGCATTTTGAAACCCAGCACTAATAAATTACGTATTTATTTGTAAAATTTCAAAGCTTTTTACAATGTTCAAATAGTATTTAGTATGAACTTAATAATATTTCACATGAGTATGGTACCCAGATACTTAGTGGAGGGAGGGGGGAGGGGGTAGACAACAATAATTCCTTCTTAACTATGAAAACTGCTGCTCCAAGATGCACAGGGAAGTATAGATAGGTATTTGTTTACAATTTGTTAATTATTGCGCTGGCAGATAGTTCAACTGTAGTATTAAGTAGAATAATAAAATGGTAATACAATTAAAAATATCTACTACTAACATCAGTACAATTCTGCTGGCAACATTTACCGTCCTAAAGTCCCGGCTTCATTGATGAATTTACTAATACGTATTGTGAGCTGTTAAATATAATGATGAATATTATCTTTAATTATGTAATGAGATGAGCAATACCAATATAATGTACCAATATATGTAATGAGATGAGAAATACCTATAATAGAGTCCATTGTGTGAGTGACAAGTGTACTTGTACTCCGTGTTTATTCTACAATTTAAATAAATAAAATGGCGCAAAAGGTGCTTGAAAACCTCATACGCGAGTTACATAAACCAGTATCTGTGCTTGTGATTAAAGTTAGTGAGCTTGAAACGAAAATAAGTGAGCAAAATGTAATTATCTCTCAACTAAAATCAGTTACACCTAATCATCAAGTACCTTCAATTAGTGAAACTGCAATTACCATCACAAATAACGACATTGAAGATGTTGATACCGAGTCCTTACAGCGCTTAACGCGCCCGGCCCGTCTAAAAACCGTGGAAGCCATCAGCGGTAAAACAACGAAGAAACAAAAATCTTCGAGCGCTGTCGGCTGTAGACTCGTGCGCACAACGAAATAGTGCCGAAGACACCCGACGGCGCCCGAGAGTTGCCCGTTACACTGACGATGTGTGTGGCCACGAAATCGACTTACGCAGATGTTGCGCACATTGCGTCGGATTATTCTTCAAACGTAGTTCATAAATCGGATGAAGGGACAGATGATGGAGAAGAATACGGTACTGTGCAAATACAACCTGGTCGTTCCCCCATAAGAGCGACAGGTGAAGCAGACACAGAATTACTGACTATCGGACCAACAAAATATGTTCACGTATGGAATTGCCATCCAGATATGACCGCAGAAATCAACACAACATATCTCAAAAAGAAACAACCAGACTCAGATATTAAAATAACAAAACCAGACCCACGAAAACCACAACTGTTTTATTATAGGAGGATGTGGTGAATATTTCAAGTTCCTAATGTGTCCGGGTAACTGGCCACCGGGAACATCTATGCAACAATGTACACCTCTCGTAACCGTACTAAAAACTCAAGTCACTCCTTTCGCGCCTAAAATAAAAAAAAACAGGCCTAAAACTTTAAAAAGCAAAATATATTATTAAAACCTTCGAGGTCTGAAAAGTAGAACGGACGAAATTAACCGCGCTCAGCGAGCTTCCTGGCCACACATTGGCATTAACAGAATCGAACTTGGACGATAGCGTTTACGATTCCGACTTGTTTACGCCCGATTATGCCGTTTTGCGCTGTGATCGACAAGGCGGTGGAGGAGGTGGCGTATCACTAGCAGTGCGCCAGCCATACCAACTTCGAAAGAGAAAAGATGACTTTGGAATGCTCGCCAGAGGAAGAACTTGTCACCGGCCAAATAAATTTCGGAAAATATCGCTATATTGTTGTGTTGTTTATCTACCACCGAAAATACCAAACGCAAGATACTATTCTATTTTTAATTGTATGGAAACTTTGATATCAACGCAAATAATACCTGTAATAGTCGTAGGAGACTTAAATCTATGCTCAGCAGCGGCGAATTTATACATTTGCCGCCAGTAGGCTATTAAAATTTTGCCGCCCCTACCGGTCGGTCTATCTAATATGATACCCCAGGACAAGACATAAAAAATAATGTAAGCCCCAAATTTGCCGCCCCTAAAATCTGCCGCCCTAGGCTTCAGCCTACTCAGCCTACTGGTAAATCCGCCACTGATGCTCAGTGTCACAGTCAGATGATGAATTATTGTCAACAATGGTCTTAACCGAGTACTGGACTTAAGTTTAAGTTGTACGGATCATGTAATGCCCACTGTTTTGGAATCCGAGGTAGTGTTGTTAAATCAGAAATTCACCACCTTCTATTAGAAATTACCGCGAATATAAATAGATTTTATATACCTACTCGTACGTATAGAAATCATAATGTAAGCAAAAAAAAAAATAGGCAGTCATGGGACTGTCAACAGAAGTGAAAACTTAAAGGAAACGACGAACTTAAAACGTCACATTAGCAGGTTGGTGACATTAATTAGTAAGGCGCTGACAGAACTCAATGTTAAGATTAGCGCCTTCTAGTGGATCTATATATGTACTATTAGCGTGACCGTCACGAGTTCAGTGCTTTTTCCCCATAGCAAAAGTGCACAAACGTGCCTAAAGAAGTTTTCACTTAAAAAAAACGGTTACGTTTTCGTAATTTTCGGAATACAAATTTAATTATATTATCAAGCCGTGTCTCACTTATACAATAAATTAAATCCCACTAATATTATAAATGTGAAAGTTTGGATGAATAGACGAATTAATGGATGGATGGATGTTTGTTATTCTTTCACGCAAAAACCACTGAACCGATTGCTATGAAACTTGGTATGAAGATAGCTGCAGACCTGGATTAACGCATAGGCTACTTTTTTATCCCAATTTTTCCACGGGATCGGTACTTACGCGGGTGAAACCGCGGGGCGCTGCTAGTAGGTAATACTTTTGAGGAATTTGTCCGTTACACTATCAAATATTCCCAATAGTTAACCTGAATGGTACGTACAATCGCGAACTACTATATTATTTACACTAATAACAGCGACTGTTATTTGGTGAATCGAAATCATCTTGTATAGTCATATTTGGTGAATTTTTTGTTGTGAAATGTTGTTCCTAATTATTTTTTAACCAACCGTATTTACATAGGCTTCAAGCTAAAAGCGTCAAGACACCAAATTAATAGACTGATAGAAAAATTTACATTGCACGTCACTGTCTTTTTTTCGCATTGCTGTAATCTAGAAATAATGATTATTTTACCTGATTGAAATCCAGTTAATTAAAAAAAAAAACTGGAAACTAAACGCAACGTAATTCAGCGCACATCGTTTTCGCGCCAAGTGTCCCGCGCGGCTGCTCCGTGGTCATTCCTCATTGCTCATTGATGAATGATGACACTTTTCAGATTTTATGTTTGCATTGGAAATATATTGAATATCATTGAAGTAACAGCATTTCAATGAATAAATATAGTCTGTAAACTACCTACTAGCTTAACTCTCAGACTTACAATTTAAGTGTGTTTGAACTGTTGTTTGGCAGGTTGTATTTAAACTACGCGATTTGTGTTACAATACATATAAGTTCAAGACAACTTTAATGAAGCCTCCAAAACAAAATCCTTACCTAGATTCTTCAAACAAAGACTGGTTTTTAATTGTACAGTGTCGTTTCACCACAAAATTCTGCATTCACTGTACTAAAATATCTGCAATTGAAAAGTGAAGGGCTTTAAGCTTTAAAAGGTTAACCAAAACACTAACAATGCTCACAATCACATCGATATTATTTTAGTCGATATATTTTATCGATATTTTTTATGACAAAAATGTGCTGAACTATTGTAATCCTTGATTTGTAAGAACCAATGTACTTACCACATTTTACTGCAAATAAAGATATTCTATTCTATTCTTAGTAAGTGATCTGTACCTACATTAAAAAAAAACATCATTATCTACCTACTGAGCTATCTTTAAAATTTTCATTCGAGTATCCTTATCGTCTCATGCTACTGATTTTCGTTAGTTCATATCTGATAAAATGCGACATTTAATCTCAATAATCATTTTGAATGATTAAAGATCAAACACCTGAAATAACTGGCCCTTTATCAGTACTCATGCACTTAAAACAAAGAACTGCAACCTTAATAAAAATCTTTTTAACAAAAAAATAAACCGACGAAAATACCTAACTAAAAAGCAAAAAATAAATAAACCTCTTAAGTCTTGAGCTTATTTACATAAACTATCAAATTTTATGTAAACTTATTTTGAGTCGGCGCCAAACAACAAACTGATTAATTATCTAAATTTTATATGTACATGGCTATACGTAGGTCGATTATACATATTATGTTGAACTGTCAACATAACATGTATAAATACTGGACGCATGTAGCTTGCTATAGCAGTTTTCACGTAATTTTTAAATTTGTAAGCCATAGATATTGTTTAAAAATGTTAGCTTCTGCACTTCTCCTATATATAAACCTTAAGTATTTCAATTTTCACGCTCATCCGTTCGCGAAATTTGCCTATAATACGTATAGAGAATTCTCTTCACGTAGAATAATATAGAAACTGCAACAAGAGTCATAATTATGGCACTTTACCTCTTCCAGGCAACATGTATATATGTTCTGCATCGAGACATATTTGGATTTGACAACTAGAGAGCGCGAAATAAGAATCTTTTTTTTGGGGAAAATGATAGTCATCTTTCTACTTACTCTGAATCTAATTGTTTCGAGTCAGAGAATATATTTTTGTCTATACACGTTAAATGTATGTAATAAAAATATATTGTTACATAGTTACAACGACTTTAAAGGTAGGTATTTGTTAAACAAGACCAGAAGGGAGAATCTTATCCTGGCTGAGAGAATAAGGTAATTCAGCGTGAAAAGCTACCAGTTTTCTGGGCACATTGCCAATTCATAGTAACGCGTAATTCTTCGACGCCAATATTGCTCTTTTAAAAGCTTTGCTCTATGTTCGGCGTTTTAAATTAATTAAGTAATTTGTTTTAAGATTATATTTTAAAAATTGAATGTATTATTAATAAAATATTTTATGTCTGTAATAAAAGTTTAAGAAATGTGGAACCACGTATCTCAAATCGCTGTGTGTGACATATTGTGACGATAGTATGGTTCCGATTTTAGATGCAGGTACTAAAAGTTCCTTGATAAACTGTACTATAGTTACATTTGTAACAAGAAGAGAATACTCAAATGAAACGAAAATCATAGTTTCTAGGCTAATCTGAACAAACTCTTCAGACGACTGCTAAAAGTTAAGACAGACCTTTTTGAAGCATTTTAAAAATCATATTGCAAACCATAATCAAGTACTTGTATTTTACTCGAAAACAGAACATTATAAGCATTTCATTGAAAATATATTTACGACAATCAAAATCTCATTAAACCTCCACTGAATTGTTTCTTTGTAAGTCGTGGAATCATTATCATTACTCGGCTCGAAGAATACCATCATTCATCGGATCCCGACGATAAAACTCGCTTGTCGAAACATTCATCACTATATAATTAGTCATGGACCATCAGCGTAAATCGTAAAATAGGAACGTTCCCATTAAAACTCAAGATAATTCAGGTGGCACAATGACTCATGATGCTTGCTGCGTGTGCCAAGATACACTTAAAAAAAATAACAAATAGCCAATGCGGTTCTAAGTTTAAATTACTGATTGGATTTTTAAATTGCTGTTTCGTTTACGTTAAAAGTTTTATTTATTGACTGACAGAAGGTTACCTTTATTAAGTATGTAAGTATCAATGAGATGCTAAAAACATGGGCACCGTTATTGTCAGAGTATCAGGCATGGATATCACATACGTACTTTAAAATGTTTTGCAAATATTTTTATGTTTGTATTTATAAACAGTGGTAACTACTTACTTGTATAAAAACAACAATCAAATACAAAAATGGAACGTCGTTCATGTTTAATAGACATCTGAAAGAAGAAATTAGAGTTGCAAGATTTCATTACATTCATTCATAGATAGATAATAATAAGCAATAACTTTGTTAACAAACTTATATTGCAGCTTAAGCAATTCGAGCGTTTGACATTTCATATTTCACCATAATAGTTTAACAACACCGTACTTTGATCTAAAACCGTATACTTGCAAAACAAAACTAAATAATCGCCATCGCGAATATAACAAATGGTTTTATTTCAAATCACCTGCCGTTCATCCATTACCTTTGGCATTGCAATATTAATCATACAAATCTTTTAAGAATATAGATCTTATTGCGTGGTAATAAGGAATGAGTTGAGTGCGTATATAAGTTGGTTAATAATAGTCGTCGGTGGAGCAGCTGGACCAGAGCCAACGCAGCGGGTACCGACCCCTGCGTGAAGTGCACACACTTACGTGTTATGTCACACAATTAAACTTGTTCGTATTCAAACTAGTGAACAAGCTCCGTTGATTAAACGGTTGCGTTTAAAAAAGGAACTATATTACTTTTTTTCAATAAAGTGTACAGCATGGAATAGAGCAGCTGTGCATTCGAAATTTAAAAAATCGTTTGAATATTACTGATATAAAATAGTCCAATCGTCTAAAAGAAAGTAATTAAAAGTTTTTTGTTTAGTGCATTGCACTTTCGTTCAGCTACCGACCACGTGATTGTGTATCGATAAAAAAATCAAATATAGGTAATATTATACAATATAATATGGTCTACAGGATTTTTATCTGGACAACATAGCGAGAGAGAGAAAAGTATAAATAAGAAAGAACACTTACTCATGACAATATCAATACTTTCAGAAGTAGAATGTACATAATATTATTGAACGCCCTAGTTGATAAGTGCCTTTACCGAAACCAAGATGCGACAATGACACGAAACATACTAAAATAAATAAAATATAAACTTTTTACAAAGTACTGGGTGACACGTGTATTTGTGTTTCAAATGAACTCACGAACTTAATGTCAAAGGCCAGCATTATGTTAAGTTCGCTGATTTTATTCTCTAAGGGTATGTTCGCATAGAGGTAACTGTATGTCGCTAACATTAATGTTAGGTAAAATGAAAATGTCAAAGTACAAAACTCAGCAAAAATAATAAGAATTAAAAACATCAAAATAGTTCAATCATAAACAGTTCCAAGTTCAAAATAAAAAGAAAAAAATTATCTGGGACATACTTCTTGTTCGGATTGGAAGACCGCTAGATGGCACTGCTATCGCAGCAGTGCTGTCGCAGGGTCGACAGACTTCTAATGGATTGAGTGGACACATTAATGAATAATGACACTACTATAAGTGTTTCAAATGATCTCCTTAAATTACCAAATTAGTTCAACAAACAAAGAAATATTTCGCTGCAAATCTTTTGCCAGCATAGATAAGCATCCTTGGCATTAAGAAATGAATTAAATTAAGGGAGTGCTTTATGCAAAGTACGTCTTGATTTACTGTCGACTCTTGGAGGTTTGGGAGATACGCTTGAGATATCATCCTGATTTCCTCTTAGAATTAACGAACGACAGTAAACGAGGTTGTTAGTCATTTGAGCTGCGGGACACTAGAAGTTTTACTAATAAGAATTGGTAATTTATAGAGTGCTTTCGTTACGGCCTACTATACATTTTAAGTAGTTTTATTTTTTTTGGTAAAAAATAAAAGCATAATGCCGAAAATTCACTATGATTTGTAAGCAACTCTGATCGCTTGAACAGCGTGATCATGTGCTCTATACCTAACAGCCATGATTTTAATACACAATTACGTATATCAGTAAATGTGAGGTATTTAAATATACAATTGTTCGCATAACCTTGAGCAACATAGTCTATCGTTTTCAATAGGTAGAATTTTGAAGTTAAAAGAATAATTTCCATTTATGTATAGAACCGGAACATAGACATACTTTACAGACCTTCATGGTCGCAAAACGGTGAACCAAAGGAATGCTAAACAACCTCTGTAAAACAATCACCTAAAGTTCTACCTGATTATCGAGTCAGATAAGTAGATACGCTCATATATCGCACATTAAGATGGATTCGACATCAAAACGACAAAGTTGCCATAAGATCAGAATACGAGGTTTGAGAGGCGAATGACCACGGCTAGACAGTCACTCCTTACAAAATAATCAAGCATCGCCTAATGGCCGCGACGTATGTAAGCGGGTCGCATATAATACATTACAAAAGGAATAAGTGCGAAGCCTGAAATAGCCGTCTCGTACCGGCGCACAGCGGCAACAGAAATGCCAAGTGGAATATCAAGCGCAGTTAGAATAGATTGCAATAAAAGCAAAAGTGTAGCTGTACTAAGAGCAGTCGATGCACGGTCTGTGTAATTTCATTGTTAACCGATTTTTTTAATAACACTAGCTAACAAGCTAGTGTTATTAAAAAAAATCGGTTAGACTATGGATTGTGAACCTCAGCCTACAATATTATTACTATTTTAAGTAACTAGTGCTATCTCGACCGTTTCTGGTCTTTAGTAGCGCACTCTTGCTTTAAAATTCACTGCTCAGACTTATGCAGCCTACAGTAGATCGCATATTACAAAAAAAATATCAAAGTGTTTTTATTACTTTGGATAGGCTGCCAGTGCCTGAAACATTTGTTACCGTACCATAAAGTAATACTATTTATACACATGAATAAAAGTGAAATGCTCATTGGTAAGAGCATCACTTGAGGATGGCTAGAGGGTTTATAGCTGAATTTAGTTTTACGTTAAACGAGCAGACGGGTCACCTGATGGTAAGTGAAAAAAAAGCCATCGTCAAGGACCAAACAGAGAATCTAAAGTGTGACTAGCGATGGTTTAGAGTGGCGTATGACGGTCTGATGCGGCTCAGTCACACATAGCGACAGTATTTTACCCTCAAACACTAATTCAATTACTCCACTTTGTACAGTTATAATTGAAGTTGCCAAAGCCCAAAAAAATCTTAATTACTAAAAAACCTCAAAATACGCTGCTGAAATAATAGGGTTTGACACACTGGGACGAAGAGATAAAAGGCTTTATTTAATAATTAGGGGTTTCAGTGCCAATTTTGTTCTGGGCAACCTAAAAAGTAATCTATTTCTGGGAACGTTACGTTTTTATTTTGATGATTACATTAAAACGGCCTTGATTATCTAGTTGCGGTTAAATCTTCTCATACTCTCTTAGTAAAGTGTATAATAACCACTGAACGGAGGCGAATGGGGCAAATAAGAGCTTTGATGTTATTACCTGCATTTGTGTAAAAAAATAAGTGGGTTTCTAAAAGTGTTGCTTTAAAAAAAATCAGTCAGGTTTAAAACAATTTTGTACCCTGGCAATACCGAGTCAATACGTTATCTATGTCAATATCTTTCAAGGTTGTCTGCAATAAATGTTATTTGTGACTTGCAACAAACATAATGCACAGTAGTATTCATTATAATGAAGTTAAAGGTCTTTTCCTCGGGTCAATACACAAGTGTAGATCAAAACAAAGAGAGAAGTTATCGAACATCAATAAATTTTCTTACACATATGTATATTAGTATACAGCGTGTATTTACGTAGACAGAGCATTATAGACATGTTGTAAAGAGATAAGGCAAGAACTGTAGGTATTGGAGGGTTTTAGATAGAAAACAGATAAATAGGTAAGACATAATTATATAAATAGGCTGTCGGTTTTCAGGGTTCTCTAAGAACCATAAGATTAAAAAATATTAAACGCATTCGTGCTAAATGAAATATACTTAATGTTAAGTTTAGTAAACGATTATCAGTCTACTCAAAAACACGATATAATGCAATATACCATTTTCTTTTTATATTTTAAAATCCAATTTTTATGTTATCTCAAACGGTAAAGACGGTGTAATACGAAAAGAGTTGACCAACTTTTTTCTATATTATTATTTTAAAAATCTACAACGCGATTTTAAGTGCATTTTCAGTTCTATCTAAAGAATTTATGTATAGTACACTATATACTATATGCAAAAGAGCAAGTGTATCAGGGTGCCATTGGGGCGCGATAGTCAGGTCGTAGGTCGGCTTGCGCGGTTGTTGAACTCACAAGATCTGACACGCTCAAAGAAGATTTTAAATGAATAAGACATTTATTACCATTTAGATGAAGAAAACGTAGTTGCTACCTTCGAAATAGACAGCTGGCAAATAAAAAAAAGTTCTTATTTTAAAGTTTCATGTTCTAAGTGAAACGAAAGTCAATTATAAAATGTAAGGAGTATCATCTCTGTGTATGAAAAAGTGTCAGTCAAAAATAGGTGTTTAGTAGCTAGAGGGTGTAGAAACTAGGTAGGAGAAAAGTCCAGTTGGTAATGGCGCGATAACATAAATTAATTAGAAGACATCTTACTAAATTTATATGTTTATTTTAACTCGGCGCACTTCACTCCGTCTATAACAGCTATGTTCAATATTGTTCATATCCCTTTGTCTACACTAGCGCCAATCTGGTCAGTTCTTGAACTATTATTTACTGCTTTCTGTCTAACATAGTGTTTGTATACTCTTTGGCTTTCTGCAGGACACTTTTTCGGTTTGGTCCACGACTCCCCGTAAAAGATGGTGCTCCTTACCTCTACCCTCCATACTTCGGACGTACAAATAGACAGACAAAACAAAACGTATAAAATAGGATATCCGCCCTCAGTACTAATTCCAAATTTAAAAAGTAAGCACACTTAAGAAACATAGTTTATAAAAGTACGTGTAGTATTAATAATTATAGTTAAGTAAAACTAAAAAAAACATGCTTTACTGGCGAATCGAATTAAAAAGTAAAAACAAATTCCACTATCCACACACAGTCCTGGGTTCATCATCAGAACATTGTTACCAAGCCCAAACTGTAAGACTGTCAAAAAGAATCGTATGACCCCAAATTCGAGGGGTTTACTAGCAAGAGTTCCACTAACCAGAGGTGAGCCATGAGGCTGGCTCCATCATCACATCAGCTCCAAGATGCTAAATTAGAGTATTGTCATCCAAACTACATATACATACAAAGTTTCATTTCGATTCGACAATTAGAAGTAAGTTAAAATTATTGATAACCAAGATTTGTTTAGACAGATACAAGGAAAGCTTATAAAGTGTTAAAAAATACACAAGGGTCCGCCTTACGGTAAGCAATTACCGCTGCTTGTAACTATTAGAAACCCCAGTAGTGACACTCGCGTGATATTAACTACACAAAAGTAAAACAAAGTATAAAAAATTCAATTAACCAAAAGAGGTTATCATATTTTAGTATAATAACGCGAGCGTGGAGAGACGCACCCTTTCCTGACTATCCTAACTAACGTCGTAAATGCGAAAGTGATTTTTTTTTTGTTTTTTTTATTATAATTTCACGCCATAGCTACTAAGCCGATCATCCTTAAATTTTGTATATACGTTGTCAGGGGTACAGAAAAGACATAGGATACGTTTCATCCAGCAAAAGTAGATACTGTTCCCGAGAAAAAAAAATCTACAATAAGAGCGAAGTCGCGGGCAAAAGCTCAAGATTCGTGACGATTAAATTAAAAATACCGTATCCGAATTAAAGTACGCCATATAAATTAGTGTAAAAAATATTTTAATTAAGGCAAAGTGATACAGAAAGAAAATAGTAGTAATTAGTCATTAAAAGCCAATTTGTGTTCACGACTCGAGACGAGTCTGTTAATAGTTTATGTTTCTGTTCTATGCTTTGTGGTCACAATAATGCATACACGTGTATTTATTATTTCAGTTATTTATGCTCAAAATTCTATGCTTATCAGATTGTTAAAGAAGACTAGTGTTAACTAACTAACCCTTGGTCGACAAAGCTCAAAGGTCGGTTGGTCCTCACTCAGGCCTCTGTCGACCTAGGGGTTATGGGACCAATACCAGAGTCACTAATCTATTCCTGTCCCTATTCTCCTTGCTTTAAGCTCTGCTGACTTTATTTACCAGCAGAATGACATCACTATATTCGAAGTCCTGTTTAATCCCCACTTGATTTGTTTATTTATATATAACCTTTATAATTATTAACGTATGGTACACAGGCGGACATGTTGTCTAAGACTTTCTCTACCAATCAGTCTTTGGGTGATGCAGAGACAAGAAGTAGGTGCATTTAAAATTATGTTTATGTAAAACATATGGAATACAAATAAAATTTTGATCATTTTAGTATGTGTATTCCTTGTCCTAACTTTCTGAATATCTGTTTATTCTTATCGCAGAGTACAAATAAAAGACGGCGCAATAATATCAATAACATCATTAATTATATCGAACACAGTATGTAATAATTAATTAAACTAATGAACATTGTGTGCAATGTAAACAGGGTATTGATACAGTATCATAACTGCACACTAGTTGATACCATAAATAGGTCGGTATTATTGAAAACATTGAGATAAAACGTTTACATAGTATAAACAAGAGATACTGCTCTTTACTTCATAAATATACTTTTTAAGAATTGTAGTGTAAGTAAGTATTGTGTAACCTAGAATTTTTTAGAATAAACAAGTAAGTTACGATTTAGACGTTAACCTGGTCGTATACGTTTTATTTAACACGACCAATTTGTGCAGTTTTCACGTGAGGTTTGGGCAGTTATAAAGATACTTCAAAGATGCACGGATGCCTTATCACCGTGACTATTTTGACGTTATTGTTCAGTCTTTCAATGTGCAGGGAGATGCCCTCTTATGACGAAGTAACAGTGGCATGACATTTCCAGAAAAGGTGGAGTTTTTCAAGATGGGCGAATAGACGTCCATTTTTTTTGCGTTTTTGTTATTTAAATTGTATAATTATTAAACACTTGACATTGGCGGAATTCCTGCGCTGATTCTTCGCGCGGGATAGAGTCCATAATAAAATAATATATATACCTATGACATTTCCATAGACTGCAAGAGTATATACTATGAAGTGTTCGTTATACATTAAAGTGAATGTATTATGTAGTTAGAACGTACAATATAATAATCATTATTTTAATAGCTAAAACGTCGGTATTTATTACGAATAAGTGTTTAGTTTAAACTCCTCATTTCCACGAAGCAAGTTTTACAAAAGCATTGTTAACAAAGTTTCTTTTAGGCAATTCAATTTTCTGGATTACTTCCAAGAAAATAACAATAGCTTTTCCCTCCATTTGAGACTTAGTTATCTAATTAATATGATTCGTTATACGAAGTACTCAATTTGTTTAGTCAAAGACCTTTCCGAAAGTTCCACTCGTTTCAGACTTTAGCGGTAATGTGAATTAATTTCTTTTGTGAGACAGAAAATAGGCTGTCACAAAAGAGGATAATGGAAAAAATTATGGAGATTAAATTGAGAGCTAAGCTTGAATTTAGAACGTTGAGTATATTACATTGACCTCTTCCGAGGTTAAAATAAAAAAAACAAAATATCTTTGGAACTATGATTTTAATCAATTCAGAGATTCAAAGTTTATACGCCACAAACTGTGAATGTCTAAATATTAAGCAGTTTTCTCAATTGATATTCAAAAGTAGCTCTCTCGACTGTTTATTTTGAAACAGTGTCTTCACACGTATGCACATTGTTTGGAAATAAACAGTCAATCAGCGATGCATGTATGCAGCAGCCAGCGTGCAAACGCATCCTGCCGACGATCGCACCAATCAATATTCTATCCGTGCACCCGGACACGACGCGATCGACTACACTTCAATAGAAACGCTATCTAGCAACCGCCAGCGTATCGAATATAAATTACACAAAATTATAGTAGACGCATAAAATCCGCGGTACGTGCCGGTATCGCCGTCGCCCTCGCCATTTTTGAAATTCAAAAATCGAACGCTGATCGTCGCGGCATGCGTTCTGAAGCCCGGTGCGGCGACCCCGTGACCGCGCGCACATATTAATGCGTTGACCGCCCACGGTCACGCGTAGCCACCACCCGCCATTACCACCCAGCCAACATGACGGTCGAGTTTGTGACGCTCGCAAACATAGATATGTTATACATAGATTAGGAGACTCATTGAATGAGACCCCTGCTGAACTGCCTGTGTTGTATTAATTATTATAAACATAAAATCACCCTAATTTAAAAATAATTAACTAATAATTATAAATAACGACATCTTGAAAAATTGTCAATTGGGTTTTCTCTGGAACGGATTCAGTGAGCATAATTTTTCCTTTTTTTCATACTAATAATTTTGCAAACAACTTACTCTGTATTTATTTCTATAATACATCTAGTCACGGTGACGAATGAATGCGTGTAGAATTATATATAATATATATCGGTGGCTAGTATCTATCTATATCACAAAATAGATTTAATTTATCCATGAATATTTAATTGTTATATCACTACATATTATAAAACAAAGTCCCCCGCTACGTCTGTTTTCACTAATAGACAGAGTGATTCATCAGGAAGGTTTAGATGTATAATTTGTTAAGATTTTGTGTAAATTGATTTTTAAATCATATTTATATGTTGATGATTATTGAAGATGTCTTTGCTACCCTTGCGAAGCCGGGGCGGGTTGCTTATAAGTTATATGTAGATAAATTACAACCTTGAATTTAAAAAAAAAACTTAAATAGAATAGAGACTTTAACACACAAGTAATGCAACTTTTAAACTTTTATGATAAAACATGATTCATCTTGACTAAATTGACATCAAACAACAACAAATATTTCTGTTAAATAGACTACTTTCCTAATTCCTTTTAAAATAGTTGTAGGTTTTGTCAAGCATAGACTTTCTAGAATATACAGGTTTATAAGCCTTCACATGCCGACTTTTTGCATAACCTTTCTGTTCTATCTGTAACATGTATATGGGCCTGTTGAACGCTCGATGCTCCTCACAAACGTAGTATCGGTACGAGAGGTGCGTAGTCTCTGGCACTCGTCGCCCGCGCTTATTCTACACTACAGAATACAGTCTTCGCAGACAAGTTTATTGTTTTTGAATTACAATTTTTTGTGTTTACGACTTGACGCGAGGTCGCTCAACGTCCGTTTCGAATTTCGTTTCTTTTATTACTTGACGCGTGTACCCAAAGAGGTATAATATGTTCACTCTTTAATGTCATTTCGAAATGTTAATGCCCTTAGTTTAATGCAAATACTTGCCAAACACGTTTTGCTACTTTAAAATAAACAGAAAATCGATCTTATTACAATCTTAAAAACCTACTGGGCTATCAATAAACTTGAAATAGTGACCTAAAAACTATGGCGAAAAGATTTTGATGCGTAACAAGGGCAGAGATTTAGATAAGATATAGCCCATAATTAAATTAATATTTCAAATAGCACACGTAAATGCGTAGTTATGTGTACAATCAAATCTAGATAACAGAATTTTAAACTTCACAACAGGAAACTGACGACACTTTGGTAGACTATCAACAATAACTCGAAAATATGGGAAAATAGATAGGTCCGTTACTTACATCACAGAAAATAGAACACCGCAGCCATTATCGATCGTGCTCACGAAACGTGAATGTCACACGATTTACCTTCCCTTGTGACCCCTACCTTCATAAATAACTACGTGTACAGCCCAATAAATATAAATATTTGACTATGATGTACCTACCTACATTTACATAAACAAAAGCAGTAGATAATCGTTTTACGTACCTACGCAAAATTTCAAAAATGGAATGCTACACTAATTGTCAGCAGAACTTCGTGGTGGCACTGCCACAAGCAAGGCAGTGCGCGGTCGGCAGTCGGCAAGAGCGGACCAAGGTCAACTTTACAACTGGGTCTGCGCCCATCATTGATTTCACTACGTGACGCAAGTGGCGACGCGCCGCCGCCAACGTTGGCTGACACGGAACATGCATTATACAACTTTTTGCCTCCATATACACCGCAGGCGTTACTTGGACGAGATTATGACCCCATACTTGATTTGATGTTGGATAATGATGTGTTTGGATACAATACAATATTATGTGTTTCAGACATGATGTATATGTTAAGTAGTAATCTACTAAATGATAAAATGCGGTATGGTATTTATATGTATAATCGGTGTAAAAATTTGAAGATTGTAGGAACTCGCAAGTGATTCAAGGAAACAATAACATTCAATGAACGCATTTTTAAGTCTCAGTCTCAAACTCTCAACGCATACAGTTCATTATAATACCCTATAATATCATTTTTACGCCAGTTACAAATAAACAGTTAAGTGTGATCAGTCGATTAATTGCTGAACACAAAAGATAAAAAATCCAAAGTAGGTACATTTCATTTAGCAGGTATGTATTAATAACATGTTAAATAAAAAAAAAATGTGAGACGTCACGGGACGCCTGGCAGATGTGAAACATCGACATTATTTTGTAAAAGTCGAATCAAAAGAGAGAATCGCACTGTCGATTGCGCATGGCGACGCGTCGCCACACCGTACACACTACTGCATATAGACTGTATATATATACCATCATATAGCCAGAAATCAGTTTTACGTGCGGCTATAGATGTTTCACATTAAAAATCTTTAGATTAAAGAATATATATATATAGAATTTTATACAATAAAATTGTGAATTGAATTTTGAACGACTTCCCCTTCCCTTCTAAGCAACTCATTCAATCGGGTCGCTGGAATAAACCTATGATTGGCGTAAACCACTAAATAACATTATTAACCTACCGTGGCGACGACTTCTTTATGCCAATTGTATTATATTTACCTGAAAAGAGACAAAAAGCAAATTAAAATATAGTCGTACATACAAAAGTAATGTAGAAAACACAATTCAATTGAAGTATAATCAACTCAACCAAAAAAGTTTGCATATTTAACAATCATAGATAATCACACACTTCTTGAAAAACCCGCGCTGACTAATTTTATTATAATGTGAATAGTTAAATTAATTTGTCGTACGACACAGACAGTATCCCGCTTTTAAAGTGAAGACATAAGAAATAATGAGTGACACGAGAAATACGACTTACTGCCAGATCACATATTTGTATATAATTTGTAAGTAAATTTAAGAAAAATTAAACGTCCGCGCTCGACAGCCGACATTGCTTGCATCGTTGCCAAAAACAAATCTCTCTCGGACCAGTTCTGTCAAACGCTCTGAAGTGATGGCTGCTTATTTTTGGCCGGAATACACAAATATCATTGGCTTCGTTATGAAGAAATAATTATAGCTTGGAGTTAACCTCTGCGACCGCGTTTTCATAAATTCATAGTATGATCTAATTTATGTCAGTCTGGTTAGATACAGAATAAATTGTCTAAAAATTTTTATTGTCAGATTAGATCAAATAAACTAATATAATATGGATGTAGTTAGTCGATTTTTCAAGTTAATCTGTTTCACTTATTCGAATCCAGTACAGTCTAGTACTTATGGTTAAATGTCGAATTAAATTCCTATAAGAAGCCAATGACTCACAAGTAATTAAAGGAATAAAACTAAAAATTCAATAATAAGAGAACAATAAAATAATAATGAACAAATTTACATTAATAATTCAATTATTTAATTTCGGGAATAAGTATTGAAGAAGTTTTGAAGTATTGGAGAAGTTGTTATGCATACATATAATTTTCAGAAAATACCTTAATGTCCCACCCGTTTCATTAAAGTTGGAAAATGTAAAAATAAAATTCTTTGAAAAGGTAACTTCAAAGGCGCCAGAGCTATGTAAAGTAACTAAGGGAGATGAACAAAAGCTGAGTAACTTAAAACTTTCATGCAAACGCTATGTGGTTTGAAAGCACTTAGTTTCAATGTAGGAGTTGAGAAACTGCGAGAAGACTTTCAACTGTTTTCATCACATTTTTTATGCATTTTTCAAATATAGAATTACTGATCAAGCCACATCAACATGTTATTTATTGTACTTCATTCACCTGTTGGTAATAACAAAAAAATCTTTTGGACAATTTTATTGATTTCCAATCTGAGTTTTTAACAACTCTATAAATTGTCTATGAAAAGTTTTTATTTTTACTTTCTGACCGAAAGAATAGTTTTAAATATTTTTTTGTATCTTTATAACAATTTAAATTTGTTCACGAATGTTTTAACTTAAGTTTATAGTTTTAACGTTGTCTTATATTTTTAAACGTTCCGAATTCAATACCCTTTTAATATTTTGCAGCAGGATCTTCTTTGTCCAGGGACGTTCTCTTTTGTTTTCATTTATGAACACTGCGGTAGTGAATTCTGATTATATGTATAATTTAACAGCTACATTTATAATATAAAGAAACAGTTTCAAACAGTAGTGTGAAGATCAATCACATTTAATGGTTCCGATTTAGTGAAACATGTTCTAAAAATCTCGTGTCGTGGATGGTCAACCTTTTTGTAAAATACTATATACTTATAACATTTATTTATTTATTTTATTTGTGAAAGGTACGCTTACAGATTACTGTCATTACATGACAGAAAACATTAGGAATATTATTAAGTCAAGACAGTGATGCAAATATAGCATACACAACATGAAAAAAGGCAAAATACAAGGCACGTGGCAAAATACAAATACTTGCCACGCTTATGTAAAAAAGACGCTACTCAAATACATTAATGATGTAATTATGAGAGAAAAGAAAAGAAGGTTCTTCTATAGGTAAAATATGGTCTAAAAACATAAAATAAATCAGAAAACAAGAGTCGTGTGCAACGAAATGCTTTATTTTTTCTCTGTCTGAAATAGACTTCAAACGTCATATTGGAAAACGTAAATGTCAATCCCATTTGACATTTAAGTTTTCCAATATGACGTTTAAAATCTATTTATGAAATTCACAAATTCAGCACCTAAGAACAAAAAATGGCTTATTAAATAGAAGATTACCAATTTTTCTGCCATAATAGAATTTCGCTTGTCTAGTTTTATGAAATTCATGTCTCGAAGGGTGTTTAAATTAAAAATATGACGACATAGATGACGTTACGCTCTGTGATGGTCTATGGATTTGTAGAACATAGATATAGAGAGTAGGGTTGCAGGACTGCATAGCAACTAGCCGGGGACGTCTTACATAAGAGCTGCGCACCCCAGCATATAGGGGTTCGTTCAGAATGGCTGCAGCAATTAACGCAACGTACTTGAATGTTAGAAATTTAGAACAGCTCTGCTCAAAGTACTTCAAAATAATGAGCATCGGGTAGCTAGGGGGTAATCACTATATGACGTATATGGTGATATACTCTGTGTTGCCATGCACGCATATAGCAACGTGTTACATGTCACTGGCTGAAAAGAACAGGGTTTAAAATCAAACGATGAAAGTTTTATTCCATGATACAGTCTTCTTTAAAACAAAACAAGATCTTTGAAACAAAAATCGTCTTTAAAGATACGATGTATAATAGATTGCAGAGGATTCTTTTTACCTACTCTTGTTGCCACTTAACGCGTGTTTTTTAATAACAAACTAAAGCAACGACAAGGAACTAAAATATAACATCCTCTTTCCTTTATGAAGGTGCTGTTAATTCCGGCTTCTAATGTGTAGGTACAAAATTATTTTCTCATCATAAACCATTAATTGAAGTTAGTAATTCAATAAAATGAATGGATATGATGAATTATGAATTGAATAACAAAGTTTAAACACTTGTAGTCACCGCACACTTTTTCATTACAAACATAAATTTGTTTGTTGCCATTAGAACTAGCTAAGTGCAGCGGCGGAATGATAAGACTTCAATCTGATGATTTTTTTCATCACCAGTCTTTTCTTGCTCAACAACAAAATATATTAATCAAGTAAAAATACAAACAACACAGAACCCACAAGGACAGAATTGTCCTAGTTCGAATAGGTAACATTTACTTAACAACAAAGTGTATTGAATTGAATAATTAATTAATTATCTATCACATTTTTAGTCAAATCAATAGAACTCGTTAATCCATTCTCATAACTAAAGAAATATTGTAAAAAGTAAATTTACTTAACTACGTTGGGGTTTTTCTACACGTGCATGTGCACACGCGTAACAATAGCAAAAGGAAATATAATAAATGTATATACATACATAACTATTACTTAACAGTACACTTTATTAAACTAAGGTTTTTCCAATGAGTACTTACATAAATATTATGTTCTATAAATTAATAGGAATGACATATTTAATTTAAGTCACACTTTTGACTAAGAAAAGAGAGTGACTCACTTGACGGGTCTCTCGTTTGGTTGGGTCCTTCGATACTTGAAATATAAGTGTTTTACTGTTTACGGATATTCTTGTTACGTTACGTTACAAATATTCAATACTAGTAGCGCCACGCGGTTTCACCCGCGTAAGTTCGGATCCCGTGGGAATATCGGGATAAATAGCCTATGCGTTAATCCAGGTCTCCAGCTATCTACATACCAAGTGTCATCGCAATCGGTTCAGTGGTTTTTGCGTGAAAGGGTAACAAACATCCATCCATCCATCCAAACTTTCACAATTATAATATTAGTGGGATTAATAATAATTGTATAAACTCGTACTAGGGTACAGACACACCGGCCCAGTTTCGGTTCGGTATAACATGAATCTTCTATTTCACACCAACCGAAGTGGAAAGAAAAAAAATAGAGATTTGCAGTGATTAGAAATCATGGGTCACTCATGACTCATGACCCCTCCGGGGCAGTGATTGAAGCCTGGCTGTCTATGAGGATGTTAGTTGGACCTCAATAATGTCAGCAATTTAGAGCATTCGACCAAAAAAAAAATTCATCATTATAATGTTAATTATTATTATTAGAAGGAATCCTTCCTACTTTCAACAAGTTTTATCTCAGAATATTAGACTCTGAAAATACAAGGCGATGGTCCCTAAATAAACTATCGAATTTACAAAGTAGCATTTTTCACTTTCGATTTCACCTAGGGAACATTGAAGGGTCTCTGAACCGAAATTTCCCAAAGAAAATTTCTTGACTTTCCAATTTTACACCTCTATAATACCATAAAAATTGCAGGAACATGTCATTTTTTGTTTAATTTTTTTGCTAGTTTATTTGTTTAGTAAGAACACTGATTCATTTGCATATTTTAGTTGACTAACACAATATTACTCTTCAATACGTTGTCCATTCTCCCAAATCCTCGTGTGTAATCTCAATTTTCTCAGATTATATAATATTTATTCATAAATAAGCAACAACTAACGTGAAACATAGTAAAATAAAATGACATGTGTGTTCAACATTCGTGACGCCTATTATAACTCCATCAAACATCCAATCCTAAATATAAATATTTTACACAAAGATAAAATCATTTGGTACGATCGTGGACGGTTTAAAATTACTTATTTTACGCAAATCTAGTTTTTAGCTCATATAAAAATAAGTTCTGGTACGATGTTGAAATGTAGTTATGTAAACAGTTTTATATAAATTTTAATTCTACAAAATATCATGCCATCATGCACATCGATTTTGTGCGAAGATTTACTGAAATACTTTTAGAAACTTTGATTATATACATAGTAAAAATATTTTCAGTTAAAAACTGCGATTTTGTAGAAATTATTTATGATTTTGGTTGTTTCTTGTACCACAATTTGCATTTTCTTTACGCTAATGCACTTAGGTACATAAGTATTTTATATTCTTTTATTTTAATCCAGTGTGTAGTACACAGGCGTGACAAATTAATTCAGTTCCATGTTTACCTGGCAACTAGCGCAAAACGTATGCATAAAAATGGAAGTTTGAGAATTTTGATTACAGTTTGTCTTATTATTTTTTTGTTTCGATTTTGAAATTGTCATTTAATAATAATGTTCTTACAAAGTTTACAATTGGTAAAGAAATTTAGCTGTTATTCAAGCTTCCATTACATGCCGTAAAATACTTAATTATAATGGGAGGTTATAACACAACATTTGTACTTGAAGTAAAGAAGACGATCGATCGACTTCACAAAGTCCACGTATAATATAATTAATGATATTTTCTTTTACGTAGTTCAAGAATGTAATTTTCTTTTGATGTTGCAAGCTTGAAAAACTAGTAGGCAGTTTAAGGATGCTAAGATTTGCGAAAGAACATTAGGACATTTTCCTGTTTCTACCAAAGAAGAATGTATTCGATTAGTGGATAGGCTAGCGATTTAAAGGAGCGACGTACACATCGATTATTTTGTGTTTGAACTTAGGTGGATTCTCCAAGTTTCCGGGTTTTAAACTTCATTCATTTATTTCTATTAGCTGACCCGACAGACTGCTGTCAAAATTTCAAGAAATTTCTTTGAATTTCATGTAAAAACAGCACTTCCGCTGTTCCCTGACTATTTTACACTTTTCCAATTTTGCTTTTCTTAAAAAATAGGCACATCCGGCCAGCCTGTCTCAAGTTATGCGCAAGGCTTACCAGTGAACAGCATTAGCATAGCACAGCAGCATATAAGCAATGTAACCAGCAATTTGTAAAAAATATTTTGAAAAAGAGTGTCCTTGGAGTTTCTTGCCTGTTCTTCTCCATAGGATCTACGTATTGGAACAGGCAACTAGCTTCACGACTGACTTAGTCTGGCTGACTCTTACTCCTGACAATTCAAAAACACCTGTTACTGGTTTTATTGGAATAAATGGTTTTGATTTCGATTCTACTCCTTTGTCATTTCACTGCTTATTTGCCTTTCTAGCCAAATCCTCTTTCACGCAATCCATTCATATTTTCTTTGGTCCTGTACTCTTGTATCCGTTAACTTTCATTCATAAAACTCTCTTCAGCACATTTTGCGCATCCCTCCGCGTCACATAAAATAAACATATTATTATAACACTGGCGAAAATATGACAGTAAAATCGTTTGTAAAATCAGAAATATATGTTGATCATGTGTCCTCTTTCCGTTCGCAGCTCAATTGGTTACCTATTCGCCAACGTCGAAAATTACGAGCCCTCACTGTTCTATTTACTATCCTTAATAATCCATCTTCGCCAACGTATTTAGCTTCCTACTTCCAACTTTTATGTAGTAATCATGACAGAAACCTTCGTTCCGCCAATAATCTTCTCCTTCGTTGTCCCTCACACACTTCCGAGTTTGTCGGTTCATCTTTTTTCGTTCAGTCCGTTCTTCTTTGGAATGAGCTTCCCCTTGAAATCAGGATGGCCACCAACAATTACTCATTTAAAATGAAAGTAAAGGAGTATCTCTTCAAACAACTGGCAGAATCAACTTGCCCATAATTTGTCATCTATTGTTGTTATATGCGTATATGTATATTTATTTATATGTATGTATGTATGTATGTGGTATATATGTGTATGGTATTTATATAAGTGGTAATATATTACGTAGTTTATTTAGTGCAATAGATAATATTTTGTTTTATAAACTACCTTTAGTTAAAACGCACCTACTTCCTGTTTTCTCTGCATCACCCAATGGTTCACTGGTAGAGAATGCCTTAGGCATTAAGTCCGCCTATGTACCAAATGTGCATAAAGTGTAAATAAATAAATAAATATGATGTTCTCGACGATATTTGATATTTAGCAACAAATACTGTGTTATATATATACATAACATATACATTCGTAGATATATTAAACAATAGAAATGACTGACAGAGTAAATATGTGAACGTATGTTGTTAGTATATCACAAACTAAACAGCAAAGTTCGATAATACTTGAACCAAAACAACAAAATGATTAATTAAATTAAATTTAAATTTCAAATTCTCAGGGCTCGGAAATATTTGACTTACTTGTAATTGAAATACGTATTTCAAATACAAATTTGGTATTTATATTTTTCAATTACGTCTTAAAAATGTAATTTGTAAAAGAACTTTCAAAATAATTTTCAAATAAAAACATTTAGCGATCTAATGTAACCTCAACAGCAGGAGTAACCCAATACTAGTAAAGAAGATGAATGAATAGACACGGACATAGTGTTACGGTCTTTAATATTAGGGATATCTAGGGGACCTTATGAGGCGATTTTTATACTAGATTATTATAAACAAAGGTCTAGGTTTAGAAACTATCAATCGGCCAGGGCTTCATACAGTACTACTTGCTCGATGAAGATTCTCCAATCACTCTAATTCGAACAGAAATAAGCTATTAAATTTCATTGACTTTATTTCAGTAGAAGTTAGCACATTAATCACAAGGTACATAAATATTATAGGTTAAGTTTAAAAAATCGTAGCCTTATTCCCCAAACCGAGTGCTAAGAAAATAATGTAATGTATTAACTTTTTCATCTCCAACTAACTTAAATGAAAAAAAGGAATATGGTTTATTATAACTTCTCGAATTTCTCCCATTAGAAGTCATTTTAGAAGCATTCTTATAAGAAAAAGAGATACTCCTCATGGGAAAACAAGCATAAAATAGTTACTAAAATGTTACCAACTATAAAAAAAAATGGTTGCGGTTGACATTTAGATACGGTATTTCACAGCGAGTGGTCTACCACCCGTTACAAATTCACTTGCCCTCACTTAACACGGGGCTCCATTACTTTAAATGTTTCGTAAATATGTATACGCAAACAGCGGCAATATATGCAAAATAGTAAGATACATGAATTCTCCATTTTGAAAACATCATTCGTTCCGGTATTCAGTGAGCGGACACTGAGTGGGTTTTACGCTAGACGTAGTAACTGTTGAAAGGACGGTGCTATTTCGATGAATAATCACAACAACCTATATACTTATAATATATATAATTATAAAGAAAATATTTAAATATGTGGCAACATACACGTACAATATTTGGTGGGATAATTTCATGAAATGCAGATTAATGTTAACGGAATAAGAATTTAGAGGGTCATGATGAAGCTATAAGCTGGCCAGCTGTCTATTTGAAAATCAATTGTACCGCGTTGTAGGTCACCTATACTATTAAATAACAAAAAACAAATATTGCGCCGTATTTCAAAATTATTCGGATAAAATTCCTAAAGTGTAAATCGATTCCGACATCGATATTGTGACGTAAAACAAGATAAATCTCATACAGTTGCCACTGTAATTTTGTACCCAGGCACACTTATTAACCGACGAAAAAAAATGAGGTTCTCAATTCGACCGTGTATATAATGAACTGATTTTTTTTGTTGGATAAATCAGTTTGTTGTTTGGCGCTGACTCAAAATTCAAAAACCTCAATACTCAACTTTGCTTTTTAGTTCCTTTTTGTTGGTTAAATTTTTTGTTAAAAAGATTTGTTATGTCACATAACTAATCATTGTTCTTGCATTGGTGTTCGACTTACAAACTACGAAGTAGACTCACAGCTCCTTTGCTGATGTCAGAAGAGATATGATGGGAGAACCAACTGAAGAGTTTCACCTTGGCTGATGCTTATTGTAGGTGAAACTTTTCATGTACTTTTGTATGAACGTTCAGTTCTGGAAACGTTTTTATCCAACGACGTCTCTTATGATTATGACTATCAGGCACCATCCTGTTGGCAGATCCAATTTTTTTCAAAAAAATGGAGAGGTATTTTGTATTAATTGATACGATTTAAGGTGTGTGATGTGGGCTTGTCGTCTGTGGTCATCACCACACTGTTGCGGAACACTTAACTGTGAAATCGGAACTGTGGTAAACTCGGACTACGGATCCTATAAAGATATTTTCAAGTACGCATATAAATAATTATCATTTTAATAAGAATTTGATAACCTACTAGTTACTGCCGTTTATTTTTTAAATTTTCATTTAAAAATATAAAATAACTTATGCGACCTATTATAAGTCAACAAATGAACAAAAAAAAATTATTAGACACTGTTTAAATAAATAAATATTCCAGAATTCAAAATTTAAAAAGCGACCATTGTCATTGATACACGTGTAACTTTAGACGTGTTAAAAATGTGGAGCCTTTTAATACATATCAGCACGACAAGTTAAAAATAGCACCAAACAATTTAAAGTTCGTTGCACCAAGGTCGCTGTAGTTTTATTTTTCTTTTACATGCATAAAAACCAGTGAGTGTATTGTACGAATATACTTGACCCTCAACTACTCATTTTATGCGCAGTTTTTTGTTTTAATAAAAAAAAATTGAATTTGAATTACGACAAGGGTTGCCACTTTTTTTTGTCCAAATAAAGTACATTTGTTATTAAAGATAGAAAAAAAAATACATTGTGTCAAAATAAAGTACTATTTATTTTACTTTATTTACTTTTTTATAAATATATTTTCGTCACTTCTAGCAAAGAATTATTCCTGCTAAAAATCTGCACACTTTCTTTACAGTCTATATTTAAGTTAAAATAAATGAGTAATAATTTTTTTAATTACTCATTTATTTTAATCAACAGATTCATTACTATTTAAATAAAATTCTATTGACTAATTATAAATCCGTCTTACGACTAATCTTTTTTTTATGCTTTATGTAAAATAAATCCTAGAGAAATGAAATCACACGAAATAAAGTAATTTTGCGTACTTTATTGTTGTTATAAAGTATAAAGTACAATTACTCGAAATAACGTACAATACTTTATAATAAAGTAAGGGTGGCAACCCTAATTACGACCGACGACACGTTCCCAGTTCTAATTAGCTAGGTACAAAATATTAAAGCTTAAGAGATTTTTTATCAGGTACATTATACAGTGCCTTTTTTGTGGAGTTACTAGGGGCAAAATTCAAGTAAAAAAACTGAATTACTAGGCACAGTGCGACAAGAAGCGACAAGGATCTATTACCCCCGTGGCAATTTTAAACGGTAAATACGGCTGCCATATTGTATGTATATGTCGAACATTGCCAATTTTACCTACTTTGAACACGATTTTTTATCAACTAGCGGTGCCCGCGACTTCGTCCGCGTGGAATGGTGTATTTATATCGAATCAACAGCCTAAAAAATAAGTTTCAAGCTTCTAGCTCTAAATATGATGATACTTCCATACAACTTTTCATTCCCACCTTTCAACCCCTTACACCCCTTTTTTCGCATTAAAATACTTTTTAAAGGACATAGGCTACCGCCTATGTCTTTTCTCAGGCTCTAGACTATCTGTGTACCAAATTTCATTTAAATCGGTTCAGTAGTTTTGGCGTGAAAGGGCGACAGACAGACAGACAGACAGACAGAGTTACTTTCACATTTATAATATTAATAAGGAATAGTAAGGATTGACCAGCCTTCCATTTCGGACAGTGTCTGTCAATGTAACACTTATTGAAGTTAGATTATATTCTGTTCGGAGATTCAGTAGAGCTTGTGTAAAAATAGTTATAAAAAAATATGGACTTAAACTGCAGGTCACTCTTTTTAATCGACTTCAAAAAAGGAGGAGGTTCTCCATTCAACGGAATCTTTTTTATTTTTGGAAATTTTTTTTTTTGTTTCAAGGGGTACACTTCCCAGGTCGAGCGGGTTTTGAAAAATCAATTAAATCATATCTAAAAATTATATATATGAATGATATTTTCGTTTACCCCGAAACCTCGCTGTCTCATTGGAGCAGTGCGTTTAGTTGGCCTACCCATATTATATTTAAACAAAATACATCTACTTTCCACTTAAAATTTCAAAATAAAATTAATATTTAACCGACTTCAAAAAAGGAGGAGGTTCTCTCGCGATGTCTACTTTTGGTCAGAAATGAGATTTCTCAATCGGTGTATTTCTACTAATACTCTTTCATTGTGGGGTTTACTTAAAACTTTAGAGGGTTCTAAATCAGATAGAGGTATTCCCCCAAAATTCGTGTGACGTAATTTATGGATGGCCCCTTATTACAATTTATCATGATTTAGGCACATTGAAGTCGGTGATACTTTTTTAAAAGATAATTTTTATAAAATGTCAATACAAATGTAGTTACTTTTATTAAAAACAGGAGGTTCTCAATTCGACCGTATGTATATATATATTTTTTTATGTATGTTCAGCCCTCACTCCGTTATATATGAACCGATTTTGATGATTCTTTTTTTGTTAGATAGGGTATACCCTGAAAGTAGTCCCATGTCAAGGAAATCAGGGCCTGAAGATGGGATCCTGATTAAATTGAGAGAAACTCTCGAAAATTGTAAGAATGAATAGTGTTTCTGTTTACTTATTATAACTTAATCAGGTATTTTTTATAAAATTATGTATAACTACGCATTCCTTTAATTACCTAAAAAATAACTTTGTTATTACAACTCTCAAACTTCTTAGCTACAAAACTCCAACACAACTCGTTCAAATTACGTGAAGCAAGTTTAAATTAATTTCTTTTCGGACGTCAAATGACAGCCAACAAATCTTCCCTAACATAGACAAATCATGAACATTAAAAGAGGTATTTCGTATAATTTGTAAATAAAAATGCATCGTTTAACTAATTAGTGAGGTTATAAAATAATTAAGGAGTGCATAAAACGACAAACGTCGGTTCAGTGCACCGTTTCACATGTACCGATGCGGTCATGCGGACAACGACATTTATAACTTGTAATTGTATTGTATGACTTAAATTAGTTTGACATTGACAGTTTGCAACTTTTTTTATGATCCTTCTATACATACAAAGCAAGAGGTATCATCAGTAATTTTGCTAAGGTATTTTTTTTAAATTTAAGTCTAAGCTGACGATCAGGAACACAGGCTGGAGGTTAAACATTCCTAACAGCACAGTGATGCCTCTCTTGACTTACCAGCAGACGTAAAACATGCGATATATATATTTTTATTATGCCTGGACAGTATTCGGAAAGTCTTTAAAGTATAACATCACGAAATGATTATCTAAGCCTCATAAGAATGTTCAGTCATCCAATGCACTAGGTGTGAAGAGGGCTATCAGGATTCCATAGGAGATCGATTACGAAAGGAAGAACTCTGCAAGAGAAAAGAAGTAACCGATGAAGATTTTACACAGTGTGATACATGATAAGTCATGTGCATAGTTTTGAGAATGAACTATATCTGGACAAGAAATATTCTCGAGTTGTGACTGCGCATTATAAACCGCAAAATGGGAGGTCCCCGCATTAGCTGGATCGATGACAACAAAACATTATGTCATCGATTTGTGTAGTCTGCAAAGAGTAAGAGTTATAAATACCACAATAATATAGTTCTCTTTTTTATTCTCTTATTGTTTAGTCATCTACTACAATACAAATAAATAAAATTGAAGTGTCTGTTTGTCTGTTATTTGCACGATACCCATGACTAAAAATGGGAAGATGACCTGCCAAAGGGTTGGAGAAGGGCCGCGGTGAATCGACACATGTAGAGGGAACTTGAGGAGGCCTATGTCGGAAGACAGCCTGACGTAGGAGCTGATGATTAAAATGCAAATTAGTGATAAGAGATTTACCTACTACATAGTTATTAGTTATAATCATAAGTACATTTTTTGTTTTATTTTATAAAAAATGTATTAAGCAAGGTCATAGGAAATAAAGTCTACTTTTATTTATTTACTTTCGGAACTTTCATTGGCAGATAGCTGGTGTTACAAGGAGTAACTTAGGCAACTTTAATTTTGGAAAAATAATTAAGGTTCCGCGCAAAATATATAAAAATAACTGCTAGTTATACGTATAAATAGGCATAGACAAAACAAACAAAATATGTTTTTTTTGTTAATTACACTATTCTTAACTGAAATTTATTGAAAATTATTTTCTACTTCTTTACGTTTGGTTTTCTATGAGTGTTTTTAGTTTTTTTTTTAAATTATTATTTATCTACTTTCCGCAGAGTTCTATCGTTATAAATAATTGTGGCACACCATATGTAAGTACTAACTCACCATGACGTAAACACATATGTGAATGATGGTAAAATCCCAGAAGCATTTTTATGTTACAGTTTTTGTGTAATGTTGGTACTCTGCCATCAGATATTAGTTCCGCCTAATTTCCTAGCGTGAATTCCACGAGGCATTGCCGGCGTATTTACGATTCATTGGTGTTTTAATAACATCGAAAGACTGCTAGTACTACAGAAATCACAATATTAGTATTCTCGAAAGCCGTAGAGCCAAATGTTTTCGATCCTTTCGATTGAGCTTTTTGAAGTTATGCTTCTTTTGGCGCGTTAGGGAAAAATGATAAGAGTAATTTTTTATGCGCGCGCACACCGTCACAAAAAACCGACACCCTGAAGTTAGCTAGTCAACATTTTAGTTTTTCAAAAAAAGTTACCAACTTCACGATATTTATTCAAGTGTTTCTGAACCTACAACACGTGTTTTGTATTAGTCAGAATAATATATACATATGTATACATACATATATATTTTTTCAAATAATATGTCGTGGTGACTGATATTCATTAACAATTTATTGATTTAAAGATAATTTACTGTGATTATAACTGATAAAAATGGTTTTTACATATTACTTTGAGTACGTTTGTAGAATTTGAGGTTAGTTGACGGTATGTATTTATGATATTTAAATAAACTTTATTTAACTAGCGCCAAAGAAGTATAACTTCTTACGTCCGTACTTAAGTACACACACTTTTTTAAAGTTTTTATCGATTCGAAATTAGTTCAAATCTTTAATCGACTAATTAAAGTTCCTCTAGTTCGAAAGTATCGATTTTCTTAAACTAGATTAAAGACCCGCGAAGGTACCCACGCATCTTGGCATTACGATGTAGGAAATCAATTCAAATATAACATAATTCAACCGTAATAGTAGGTATGGTTCGTGGTCTTAGCTATAAAAATGTTATTGGTTTAGAATTTTTTCAGTTTTAAGAACTTTTCATCAACTACTTGACATATATATATATATATTTCAAGTTCAATCATTTTTATACTTCAAGGCCTGATGAGGAACCTGGTGGGTCATTATGAAAGCTCCAATGACGAAGAGGAAAGCTCTTCAGGTTGGAACACAAGGACAAATTGAAGGATTTCATAGTTCTTTAATATATAAGTTTATAAAATACTTATAGTCAGCCTGCTTGTACGTAGGTAATGTAGTCACAGTCTTATAAAAAAGAATTAAAACAACTTAAGTACGCCGAAATAATGACACTATAAACTTTTATTACCTATTTTTTTCCTCAGAAATATAGCTTTATTTTTATTTTATTTTATATGGCCCCTGTACCCATTAAAAAATAATCAGTCAATATAATTCCCAAACGTTAAAAATATGAAGACACAAACGTGAAAATCTTTAATTTTGAAGTCAATGAAATATAAATAAAATCACTCTATTTACAGAGTATTAATAGAGTTGCTTTCTCTCAAATACATCACAGTCTGCGTAAAATATATTGAAGTGGGTGTAAAAGGTTTCACAGAGCTCCCTCCCGGAGGTCGACGGCCGGATCACAGCTGACGGGAAGAGGTACGCCCCTCGGACGATGAACCTCCAGTCCATATTATCTACAATTTATACATATAATACTTGAATTTCCCCGGCATAAAAAACCTTTTAGGAAAATATCATTAGCTATAATGGATGAAATTTATATTTACGTTTGATATAAATAATTTATAAGAAAACTCTTTATTAAATTCAGTATTTCACAGTATAACGATTCTTTATTTTTCTAACTCAGCGAATATAGCACTGACATGTGTGAGTATATACCCTATGATATCAATTTATGATCAGTGTTGCCAAATTTACCCCCACTAAATTGCCACAAATTTTTCGTCAGTGTACTTGTTGCCCTCATTCACAATTGTACATGTACCTGATGTTATAAAGACGACGTTTGTAATCGAAACCCGCGGATGAGTACCAGGGCCCTATCAACAAACACTAAAAACAAACAAACATCAATGTAATGTCCATAGAAATCTAAATAATGAACCTTATTATTTAGATTTATGTGGTTAATATCTGTAGTATTGCACTTGCAAATAACTTCCTGACCTTTTTCAAATCTCTACTGTCACAAAATAATACCTTAAAATTGAGGCCAACAATAATGATCTTGATTTCTTTTAGGAATTAAAATCGTAAAGAAAAAAATACCGGTTTATATAGGAGGTAAGGAGAGGTATATTGTTTGCGACCATAGTGGTGTTAAAGAATAGAGGCCAGTTACATAAATGCCCTCGCCTAGCCTTCGCGTAATTTATGTAAAAATATCCTAAGGTTGCTATTGTTGAATGAAACGTGTCCTCTACTGTGCAGTAGATGTATGCTGCTGATTCATAACTCTGTGTTAATAATGAGCATAGACCAAGGGTTGGATCGACTTGTACTTGATACTAACATAAACACCTATAAATAAAAAAATAAAAATGCCCCCCTACTCAAAAATCGCTTCAACGATTAGAAAAGAGCTGATAATCTTCGAACGACAGATTTTTTAAATTATAAGAAAGAATGCTCTCGATCAAGTCACTTTTCAAACAAAAAAATCAACGATGCCACAAACAGACACGTAGATACACACGTTAAACTTATAATTCGACTCCTTTTTTTATGTTATAGGGGGCAAACGAGCAGATGGGTCACCTAATGGTAAGTGACTACCGTCGCCCATGGACACCTGCAACTCAAGAGTCACAAGTCCGCTGCCGGCCTTTGAGATCCTACTAATATTATAAATATGAAAGTTTGGATAGATGGATGTTTGTTACTCTTACACGCAAAAACCATTAAACCGATTGCGATGAAACTTGGTATGTAGATAGCTGGAGACCTGGTTTAACGCATAAGCTACTTTTTATCCCGATATTCCCACGGGATTGGGACATACACGGGTAAAACCGCAGGGCGCTGCTAGTATCAAATAAATTTTGGAATATAAGCACCGCTAGTACTACTTTACCTTAATCAAATCTTCGATGGACAGACTTCGAAAACAGAAAATTTATCAGGAGGTTTTATTTGCTATAATTGCCCATCATAAACTAAACATGTTTGATGATCACTTGCGTTCATATTCACTTGCTGTGCACATTTTGAGTACATTTTTTTCTTACTATCAAATATCGGACTCTTGTTGACTTGCCTAAGGGACAGAAACCTGTAAAATGTAAGTATATATTTAAAAAGGGGGCTAGACGGTAAACTTTTAAACTACGCGACTCGTCTTGTAGCAAAGGGATAACACAACAATATGATATTTTAAGTTAGGCAAGTCTTCTATTTTAAACATTGTTAAGTAGTCTACAAATATGCGATGGTATGACCGTAATTAGATAACATTCCCTTGTGGTTGATAACAGAAAACAAGCCATCAGTTAATATTTTAACTTGTAGGAAGTGCAATTTCTATAGATTTAGTAATTATTCTATGTGTGCCAACACCGCACAGTAAATATTTGTTGTACATGGAAGCCAGTTTCCTTACAATAGGCTCGTATATTCAACAGACGGGAGACAAACAAGCCATAAAACGTTATTCGTACCCAATATCTAGTAGGTGTAACATTCCAAAAATTTGGACCAAATCGTATTTTTCAGTATCTGTTCTTTGTTATGGATATGACGAACTTCAAATGTATATACGACCTACTTTTACTGCATGTTGCTAAAAGAACTAAAAATCAAGGTCATTACCCCCGCCAAAACAACAAACGTCTCCACATTATTACATTACAAAGCGAATTTGAAAACATTTAAATAAATAAAAGAAGAAACCTTTCTTGCACAAACAACTTGTTCCAATACCGGTTCGAGTTCTCTTTCTCCCTCACACCAATTAGTCATCGGGCGTGCGAGAAGGACGGAGCGACAAGGTCACTGGTCAGCCGTTCTCCGTCAGACAGCGGGACGCGCGGGGCGGGGGAGTGCGCGGGCGCAGACGGCGCAACGACACGGCAGCCGCGGCTGGCGGTAGACATGACGTCACTTTTACCAGGTCACGAACGAACTTGCAAGGAACCCCTCATGCGTAGGAAAACTGGATGCATTCACGAGACTATAAAAAGTGTAATATGTAGCTGTCGAGCGTGAACGTCGCGGTACAATATTGTCGGGAAGTTGCGAATTAGCATGTATTTTCTCGGAGGGGCTTGGCTTTACATGCAGTGCCTATTATCTATGTACATAATAATGTGCTGCCTAGCCATCAACAGCAGAACGACACCTTTTTATTTGAAATTTGTAAGGAACATTCTTTTATTTTGTAGACTAATAGCTAAAGATTTTATTTTTGAACTTATACTTCTTTTGGCGCGTTAGGGAAAACTGATGAGAGTAAATTTTTACGATGCGCGCGCACTCCGTGAAGACACCCTGAAGTTAGCTCGTCAACATTTTAGTTTTTCAAAAAAGTTACCAACTTCACGATATTTATTAAAGTGTTTCTGAACCTACAACACGTGTTTTGTATCAGTCCGATTAAAATATATATATATATGTATACATAAATATATATTTTTTTCAAATAATATATCGTGGTGACTGATATATATTAACAATTTATTGATTTAAAGATAATGATAATTTACTGTGATTATAACTGATAAAAATGGTTTTTACATATTACTTTGAGTACGTTTGTAGAATTTGAGGTTAGTTGACGGTATGTATTATTTATTATGATATTTAAATAAACTTTATTTAACTATCGCCAAAGAAGTATAACTTCTTACGTGCGTACATAAGTACCCACACACTTCTTTTCTGTATTTTTTATCTGTAATTCAAATATTGAGATTTTGTTAGCATAAATATTTCCTTTGCCTTTTAGTAGACGTAAAATTATTTGGTAAAACCGATGAAGTTGCATGTTGATAAATGCCATTACATGACATTTTACTAAATTTTAATGGACATTTTAATTGATATTTGATCTGGTAAATTATGAACTCGAGGCGAGCAAATCCGAAGCAATAAGTGAGACTATAAAAAATTCAAAATGCATAATCTGTAGCGCCTGGTATGATAATGATCTCGGTCTCAATGTGTAATATACAGAGTGCATGCAAGAATGATCAAGCACTCCATAGTTATTATGTAAAAAAAATACTTTTATATATGAAATTGATTGATTACAAAAATACTTGTTTATCTAATACAGATAACGAAACAAGTATAAGTTAAGAGTGGCACGAAAACACATTAGTCGTCAGACGTTAATGAAATAACGGTTCAAGCATGAATAAAAGAGAGAGAGAATAGTTTCAGTCATCCATCTAGAATACATGTTCCTTATATGTATCTCCCTCTCCGATACTTGACAAATACTCCAGAAACACAGATCGAATTACAATGTTATCCTTTCACAATAGAAGTTATTATGCAACCAACTTATGGAACTACATTTCTTCTGTATGTCATCGATTGCGTATTGAATAAAGTGTCGCATTAAAACTAGCTTAAGTTAGTTAGATTTCACTTTTAAAGCCTCTTTAATCCGTTTTTTTCATGCTATAACTAATACATAAGTGTAGATACAACTTCGTACTACTTTTAGTATAAGATAGTAAGATACCAAATAGACTAGTCTTCGAGAGCAACTGAAGAGAAAAGAAGATAATAGGAAGGAGGTTGCTCAGGCTCAGAAAAAAGTCACGAAATATCACAAGGGGGAGGAGGGTGTAATCAGATATCACGTGTATTTAGTTTTTCGTAGAACGCGCAATTATAATTTGTATTTAAAGATTAAGAAAAAATTTAAATATATTTTGAACTTAAAAAATACCCGTGATTTTGGCTAGTCTAAAACCTCATACGTATCAACCAGGGGGAGAAGGGTGGTTAAAAATGTGTTAAAAAAAACTTCACGTGATTAATGGACGACCCCTCGGGTACACGCAGAAGATAGAGAGGGGCAGATACTACTTGTATATGACCCCATGTAAACAGAAAACTATTCAGATTACAGAGTATTATCCCCATAAAATGCGCGTGCCTTAAGAAAATTTTAGTAAATGAGCCTTTTTTATTTAGTAGTTCCTCGGGGCGGCTTGGCACACGGCTCTCATACTGATGTGCTTGTCAGATTGCCGTCCAGATAATTTTAATCTACATATAATTACTTAAGCGGTTACCAAGCAACTTTGTTGCTATGATCTCATTTATATGAGGTAATTCGTAACCATTAACATCACGAATATTTTGATTATACCTTTTAAATTCATGCTCAGTCTTTGAAAATAGAATTCATTGTATATTTTGTTAGTAACTTATTATATTATTATGTCAATTAAATATGTTCTTTGAGAATGAAATGATTCAGATTCAGAAAGTAAAAAATAAAAATTCGCGTTCCATGACGTAATATTATTTACGTATTTACGGGAATTAACGTGATCCCGAAAAGGTATTACATACCTCGGAATAGCCTGACGTGTTGTTAGTATAGTATGTGACGGTACATAGCGAAACTAAAAACTTTACGGTTTCACACCGCGCGCAGGCATCTTCACTCCTTGATAAATCACAAGTAAAGCATCCCTGAAATCTTTAATTTATTAAATAGTAGTAAAGAAGCAGTTGGTAACAATCGAGTAGGAAATCGATTTCAGTAGATTAAATTTAATTATAGTAACCCCGTCGCGCGTCGTCTGTTGAAGAGGCAAAAGTTCAAAACAAATGAATCATGTTCGGTCCGCGTAGTACACTACCCATTTACTGTGAAGTGTGCCATCGTAGAATTGTAGTCCGACCATAGATTGAACCTTTAATTTCTTAAATAAATACTCTTTCAGTATATAAATGTAAAATTCTTATGATTATTACATGATATTCTAATAGGTGTGTTAACATATATATATTAAAAAAAAAGATTATGCGCAAAGGGCGCTCTGTTTGGTAAACCTTAAACCATATTTGATAAAACTTGCTTTTAGTAAACTATATTAATAAAGGTATTTTATTGGCAATTTATTGTACAGTAAGAGAAAACATACGTTGAGACTTTTTCTTTAAATCATTTCCTGTTTCTGAAAACAGCTCGGTTCCTGCTCAACCAAGAAACAGTATAATATCAGAAACTTGCAATTTGATATTGATTTTAGTATCTGAATAAAATAATTAAGACATTGTTTCGTTTTATTTAATTAAGTCAAAATATTAATCCGCTGGATTGAAGACCGGCGATTTTACGTCAGTATAAGAATCATAATATTTTTTTTTGTAATTATAAAGTCACTACTCACTTTATACCTTATGAAAGTTATACAGCTGAATTTTAATATTTTAAAAGAAAATCGTCAGTCGTATTTTTATCGAGGGTAAGTGCGTCAGTCAGTGTCATAAACTTGCTGCATCTTAGTGCATCTGAGAGTTGCATTGTTACTTTGGCACATGAACTGATCTTTCCCCACATACGTTCAGCTGACGGCGATAACAATAATAATATTTATTATATATATAAATAGCTTTTCGGGGATGGCCGACTGGTTTTGGACCCGACGGGAGTGAAGCGACTATAGGTATCACCGGCGCGGAAGGACGCTAGAATTGTGTCTCTTTCCTTTAATAAATGTGAATACTACTCATGAAAGTTTAGTTTGTATCGCTCATGGTTTTCAGGAATAAGAGAAACACCGTATTTCAAACTACTATTCAGTTATATCAAATCCGTTATTCAAACACACTATTGGTCATTTAAAACTGCCCACTTAATTTCCATGCGTTTATTTACGTGTCCGAGTGTGGCTTGTTGTCACAGAGCCAAATTTTATAAATAAGCACTTCTCAATCTTCACTTGCCTTCAACGTTTTTCAGTTACATAAGTACTTAAATTTTGAGGCATTCAATTGCGAATGGATCGCGACTTAGAAGGCGTCTTTATATAATGAAAACTGAGCAACTAATTTAAGTTGTACTGTAAATTGGCATTAGACTGTCATATTTAAATCTCGGTCACAATTTTGGAACAGCTCGCTCCTTGGTCAACCATGAAATGAAACGAATAATGAAATTCTAAAGAAGACATATCTGAAATGGACGTTATTATGATTTTAAACAGAGACGGCTTTGATTATGTACTCATATGCTATTAAAGGAATTTAATTTGCACAGAAACAATTTTGTATGGTAAAAATATAATGTAAACAAAGTACGGATATTCGACTTTTGAGGGTGTCAATAACTTTTTATAAAGACAACTACCGTGTCGTAAGGCGGGGATTGTTATTTATCTATAATAATAATATGTATGTATTTAGAAATATATAAGTATGTTTATCAGCAGTCGGGTTACCGTAGCACAGGCTCTGCCTAGTTTGGGATCAGACGGCAGTGTGTAAGATGTGTCAAGTTATTATTATAAAACTTCGATCTCCAAGAGAAGAGGCAGGTTACGTGGAATGCGTTTTTAGTGTAAAGTCGTGTGCTGTAAATATGATTTTATGTTAGTTCTGGGAAGATATTGAGAGTTTACTAGCTGTATAAAACATAATTACATCTAAGGCGTCCATTACACGGTCATGCGAGTCTCACTCAATACCAATAGTCATGACTGATGGTTGCATGATGTAAAAACAAACTATCCAGATTTTGGGCAATCAATATCATGCAACCGTCAAGCACTGTAGACGGCAGCACACCAACATCTACGGTGTACGTCGTGTTATAGGCGCCTAAGCAAGTAATGTATGTAAGTATGTAATATTGTATGTATGTCTTAGCATGTCGCAAAAATAAAAAATCGTTTTTTTGTTTTATTTTTCATTTCATTTTTCGTTTACTAGTGTGTATAATTTAGATAACATTCATCTACTAGTGAAGCAACTTTTGTACTGGAAAGACCTGTCCGGATATTTTGTATTTTTATCTTCATAAAAAAATAATGTCCGGGTACTAACTTTTAAACTTTCACGTTCCTTGATTTATAATTATGTATACAAACGGGAATTAACGCGATGACAATTTGTAATTACGTGATCGCGTTAATTCCCGTCCGTATACATAATTATATCATGTCCGGATATTTAAGAACTTGAAATTTTAAAACTCTAAAACTGTTTAAGAATCTTTAAAAATTCTCATTATGTACTGAAGACCTCAGGGAGACATGTTTTTTATATAGTGTAGATAGGTGGTCACTTTTTTCTAAAATAAAGCAATAAGAAAAAAAACACAAACAAATGTGTAGCAACACCAGAACTTCAATGTCCGGCAAAATTGTATGAGTAAATTGTACAACACTAGTTCTCAAATTAAGCACGACATAACTACACACGCAACGCAGTGCAAGTAAAAAAAAAACAACCATAATTAGCAACTTTTTTTTACGCTTGTTAACAGAATCTCGTCAACAACGGTGTGAGAGAAACATGTGAAAAAAACAGCCGTGCCCTGGTCTAGTTGACCCAAATAGAGCGTTTCATTTCGTAGGCTCTGACGCTAGTCATTTATTCCGTGCACAAGGTATGAGCGATCATCTCTGCCATTTTTATGGTTTCCAATGGTGTTTTAAAAAGTAGTAGTATTATCAACTGAAACGAAAGGTTCGCGGGATAGATTAATTTTTTTTCGGCGTGTAGAAACCCACACAGGTCATCTTCTCACCGCAGCCAGCGGTGCTGTATGTCGGAATCGGATTGATTAAAACCACACGGTGTTCCGTCGCAAGTGATCTATTGCAGAGAACCCGGGTATACCCTACGAAGGAAGTTTCCGGGCCTCACCTTGGAGGCAACCACACCGTGGAGTGCCCGGGGCCAGATCAGAGAGATACGTGTAATACGATTCCTGTAAATCTTTGTTTACATGAAAATTACTATTTGAATTGGTCTACCCGTTTCTCAGTGTCATAATATGTATGTACGTACATAAAAATGTTTTTTTTTTCAAGAACTTTTTTGGTTAGGACTCATAGTACAAATTATGCCGAGTCTGAGTTTAAAGTCTAGATAACGATGTGTAATATGTTCCAGAATATATTATTTTGTTTAAATAGATATCTAAATGGCAGGGTACATATTTGTAACAGGCGATATAACATAATAACGGTTTTGCGCCGCTTTAAGCAAAAGTCCCATTGCTTCTTTGACCAGAGCCCCGTTTAATAAAGCTGACAATTCGACATAATATGTAAAAAAAATGACAAAATGGTAGAAGTATCTTAGGATGTTTAATAAAAGTGATGTATAAGTAAAAAATCGACAGGTGAAATCTTGACAGATTTGTCATTTATAAACGCGTTTAATAAACCTCGACATATGTTAAAAAAACCAGTCCAATTTAAAAAAATATAAAAAAGAAAATCTTTTACTTACTATCACGTTTATACTATTCTTTCTGGTAAATATAAGTGTAAAACCGAGTGTCCTCTAGCCGCTTGTCACTCGTATCCTGTTCCCTCCCGCCTCACTCCCGTTGCGAGAAACCGGGCCAGTGGGGGGAGGAGGGGCGACCCGGGAATAATAATTTTAGCTCAGCGCGGTGGCATGGAAATGAAAAATGTCATACTGCTCCCGACACACCGTGTATTAATGCTTTTTACCTGTGATGGGATACCTCGATACGGTTGTTAAACTAAAATTCTTTTATAAAATAGCCACGATTATTTATTAGCATACTGCGTTGAATTATGGTCTTGTTTCTAATTTTGAATGTTTTGTTCATTTCATTGACGTATTTTTAACATAAATCAAGCTATTCATTTCCAGTATACGTTGAACTGTCAATGTATAATGACAGTTCAGTTGGTCTATTGTGGTACGGAAAGTCTAAACGTTAGACTTTCCGTACCACGATAGGTCAACACACATACCAGACACTGTAGCTTGACGTAGCAGTTCTCACATAATTTTTAAATTTAACACATATTGTTCAAAAAAATTAACAAAATTTCACATCCCTCCGTACGCCAAATTTACTTAAAAAGGGTACAAAGAACTTCACGTATTGCTATAACAGAATATATAGATTATAATATGTCGTCGAAACGTTTTACGTCGTATTTACATAATATAGGCAGGTACATTACCCGATACTTGGCTACACCGACGTCCAATGTTGCCATGTCAGTAATACATGTATTATTAACAAAATGTATCTTCATCCTTGTTCTAGCGCTCATATCAAGGACTGCTTAGTTTTGGACCAGATAACAATGTGTAATGTCTAAGTATATATATAAATTAATATCAAATATTATGTTACATTTGCAATGTTTGTACTCATAAAAAAAATACAAAAGTTCATAATACCACAGATTAAAATAAACCCATTTCACGTAGTAAATAGTAACTTCCTTGTGTAACTATTTCATTCTGAGTTACAATTTTCTCACATAAAAACTGCGCAGTTTCCAAGACATTGTCTCATCTCCTCTTTCTCTGGAACAATGAGGTGCCATTACGACTACAGAACCTTTTCAATCTTGTCCATTAGTTCTAACAGCAGTCTCTATCAGTAAGTAATTATTTAAGTAAAATACAGTAAAATATTTGATACGATAGTTATCGCATTTTTCTAAATTTGAAAACATCAGTGGTAGGTAATGTTTTTTTTTTATCAGAGCCATGACTCGATTATAGGTCAATTAGTACTTTTAACTATTTAGTTACTTTAAACGAGTAATTCTTGTATGTATGTATTTATTTATGTATGTATTTATATTTCGGGTATCTCGGAAACGGCTCTAACGATTTGTATACAGATACCGTTTTTCAGTTTAAATTCAACTGCATACTTGTAGTTCCTGTAAAAACGCAATTTTGCAAAAAAAAATACGATTTTACAAAAAGCTACCAGGTACTATAGATAGATTATAGTCTGGAACAGCATAGTGTACGATTCTTTTCGGATAGATTTAAATTCTACGCGAATGAAGACAACAGCTACTAACAAAATAAAGAAAAACGGTACAAACTAATTACCTGACAGACAAACACTACAACACAATATTTTAACTGTGTAGTTTAATTTACTAACCAAAATATCATAAGTTTTTAATACAGTAAAATTTTGTTTGTAAGATTATAATTTAAGTAAGTGTTCCTTTTTCAAATACACCTGTATATTATTCTAGTAAGGCTAATTGACAACAAAATTTGTAACAATTTTTAGATAATTTACAAAGAAATAAACTCCTCAATATCATCCTACTTATCGTTGTCAAAAATAGTATACGGCATTTTCCCTTGCTTTTTTTTGCAAACGACGCATTTTCGCAAATTACCGCCTTATCCAGATACTGATGTCGGCAAATTGAAACATAACTATAGATAAGACGATAATCAACCCATTCATATTCCAAACTGTTGTTAGTTTAGATAAGGGAAACGGATTTTCTCCGGATATCCGGATATATACTATTTTAAGACATCATTTCTTAAGTTAGAATGAACAAGACTTTGTTTAGAAACCGATATTTAACAACACTTAAAAAACATGTTTTTTAAGTGTTGCAACACGTAGGAACCTATTTAAAAAAATTTACTGTTTACTTTATACCATGAAATTTTTGTTTGAAAATATACATACATTGCAGTAGAAATAAATAAAGCTTGCGATTTGAAGTAAAACTTTGTCGGATACAGTCTGAAAAAGTTGTTTTTTAACTTTGATTTACTGAACGAACATAATTCTTCCATTAAAATTGTTTATTTTTATGTGTACCCACGCCATTGACAGGTTTTTGGCAAGGACAAAGTGACACTGTTAGCTGGAACAACAGATTTACTATTGGTTAGTAAAGAATGACATGGCCTGCCTCTGGTTACCTCGGTCCCAAAAGCAGAAAAAAATGCACTAAGCTAGTCTTTTGTAAGATAGAGGAACTAAAACATAAATGTAAAATATAAATTTCTTTCTATAAATCTTTTTCTTTGAGCTGTTTGTAACTCGCTATTGGTGTCCATCCTACTTTGTTTATAATCGGATCACCTACCACTAAGTCCACGTCCCTGTTAAGCAGAAATTATCCGAGGTATTGAACCGACTTCAAACAAGGAGGAGGTTTTATGTTCCACTGTATTTTTTTTATGTATGTTCACCGATTACTCAAAGACGCCTGGACCGATTTGGAAAATTCTTCTTTTGTTTGAAAGCGTATACTTCCCAGGTAGTCCCATAGTCATAAGATCAGGATGTGATGATGGGATCCTGGAGAAATCGAATGAACTCTTGATGCGACTAAAAATAATAGGCAAAACTTAGGATTTTAATAGGTACGCCTTTGCCCAGCTTCTATCCGTGACTTCGTTGGGGTTGACTTTACTTAGATTAAGTTAAAGGATACTTTTTATCCCGGAATAATGTTCCATATAAGAATTTATACCAAATGTCAAGTGGATATGTCATATAGTTCGTTTTTTGATAAACCCACAGGAACCTAACATTTTCCCGAATAAAAAGTAACCTGTATTAATCCAGGTAATAAAATATCGGTGTGCCAAATTTCATACAAATCCGTTCAGTCGTTTTTGCGTGAATGAGTAACAAACATCCAAAGATCTAAACTTACAAATTTTCACATTTATAATAATAGTAGGATGCACTATTAAATAATGACATGACTGGTCATTGAACTGGCTCCAGATACGATATGCCAAGCGGCCAATCGTAAGTCCGTACAACTGTGAGTCTGTGACATACGCCATTTCAGTAAAATTCTTTTAAATTAAAAGAAATAGGCAATGTTTGAAGATGTTAATATTATCTTTTGACAAAACTATTTAAATACACATAAACTTACACATAGTATAAACGCACGCGCCCTTGGGCAGACAGACTATTACAAAGAAGTAAAATAAAAAAATGTTTCAGCAACCTTCAGTTTTAATGCAATAAATTACCTAATTAATTTGATAAATTAAACAACTAAATATTCAATGTAAGGATAAATGGCTGATGTAAAAAAACGGTCAAGCACGTAGAAAGGGTTCCGTACGCTGAATTGTAAATGTAACTTTGTACGTACAATGTTGCGAGATTTGCCAGGTCATTATAAAACCATAGACTTCTTGTAGGATTCCTGTAATCTATAAGTAAACAACTATTTTGTGTATTTTATCACATTTTTTGTAACTTGGCAATCAAAAGTGACCCCCATATTCAAAATTCATTTATTTTCGTTGCATATCCGTGTTTGGGGTCACAGAAATTGATGTGTACCAATTTTCAACTTACTCATGTAGATTCTCAGAAAAAATGGCTATGACAGACGGACAGACAGACGAATGATCCTATAAGGGTTCCGTTTTTGATTCAGACGTACGGAACCCTAATGGGTAGTTTCCTAACCCCTTTATAATTTACAAATGGAATTGTTCTGTAAATACATAGTTACCCCGTTAAAGTTTAATAATAGCGGAAATTCAAACGAACTGATTGCACGGACAATAAATTTACTTACCTACTAACGATCTTAATTAACGTATGCATGTCCAATTACTCAGTTTTCGTATTAAATTAATTAATCATTCTCTTAAACATATTGCCGACAAAAATATACTTATAGATATGAATTACGGTGGAATTATAAAAGCGAGACGCGAACAAGTAAGACTTCACACGATAAGTGTGTTATAACAACATCTTGGAGTTCATTATAATACGCTACAAAATACATATTATTCTTTTGAATAATAATATTGTACAGTAATTATATCCCAGTGGTAAAAGAAGACTATAGTTGACTTAATAAATTACACGGCGGTGTTGAAAAAGGAGTGCTATATAATAGGAGAATCATAAAAAACTCCACGTGGGCAACGGAACCGGAAACTACGCCTAATTTTTGAAGTGAAAACTTCTTTAGCGGCGTTGTGCACTTTTTGTGATGGGTAAAAAATGTTAAACTCGCGTCAAGACACGTGACCTGATCGAAAATTCGTAAGACGGAGCCAAGTTTTTTAATATAACATTCGAAATTCACAAACATTTATGAGCGGCCAGGAGCGCAGAACTTCTAGTGTACCCTATGTATACATTTAGATATGTTATTACCTACTTTTTATTTTTACCTAATTATATATATACAGATGTGATGTGTGTGTATATGCAAATACATTGTGAAGTTATGTTTTCACTTCTGATGTGCAGTCCTGCGACTGACTGTTTTTTTTTTTGGCCAGAGATCTTACTGCCGCCTATGTGTTTTCCTGAATCTGGTCGTCCTGTGTTTGCACCTATCATTCTGATTAGCTAAGGTGCCCATTACACGGTAGGTTTTGCTGTCAGTTTTGCCACAATCAAAACGGTGATTGACGAATAACCTCTATCGTCTAATACAGTGATTGGCGGTTGCATGATGAGATTTTGTTGTATATTTTTTATGTGGGAGAGCCTTGCTTCGGCACGTATGGGCCGGCTCGACTTCACGCTTCGCTTCCACGGCCTCACAGAAAACCGGCCGTGAAGCAATGCTTGCATTGAATTTCGCCGCGTGAGTGAGGTTACCGGAGGCCCTAACCTTTCCCTTTCCCATACTCCCGTCCTTCCCCTCTCCCCCCTCTTCCCCACATTCCCCCCTCCACCTTTTTCTCCTACTCCCACCTTAAAGGGCGGCAACGCACTTGTGACTCTCGAGTTGCAGGTGCCTATGGGCGGCGTTAGTCATTTACCATCAGGTGAACCGTCTGCTCGTTTGCCCCCTATACCATAAAAAAAAATATATATATTATTTCATCAAACACCAACGAACGTTTGCATGCGCGTTTAATGGATGCCTAAGGGTGCAGTGGCGAAAGTGGCGAAAAATTCGTTTACAGCAACGAATTTTGTCTGTGGCAATGACCGACTGTTTGGTCATACCTTGAATCCAAAGGCCAAAAGGTTGGCCAAAGGGGACGGAAAACCTCTAGGTCCCGTTGCCGAACTTCGGAGCTACGAAAAAAAATAGGCAGTCATGGAGAGTGCCGCTAGAAGTGAAAACGAATGCATCCAAAATAAAAAAAAATTTAGGACTTAAAATCTTTCACTTTATACATTCCAACTGCTTTTATGAGAAACGAAGGTGATAATACCTGGAAATGAAAACGGTCATATTTTGTAAACAGATAGTTTTTTTTTCATAAATATAGCACCAATGTATTAAAAGAAACGTGTGCGTTATACAATATATTACACTGAACTGTCTAGAGAACACGAGCGGGTGAGACGCGTGTTATATACACACATCTGTATATGTGTATCTGATCGTGACGATCACGCGAATCCAGTGTTTTTTTCCCATCCCAAAAGTGCACAACGTTTTCATGTGCAAAGAAGTTTTCACTTCAAAAATAGATGGTCGTATTCCAGGGACGCGTGAGATACTTAACCACACACTTTATAGGTATAAGAATTGAAGGGATTTTTATTCTAATCGTTTATACTGCATTACATTGATAAATAAGTGTCCAAGAGTATTAATTAACACCAACAAATTTTTACCGAATTACAAGAATATCTGAAATACACATATTACACATACTTAATGTACATTAATAGTTGCGGCACAGATCATAAATCAACCAATTTCCCATACAAACTTTGCGAACACTTTTCACACTTTTTGCGAACATTAGTACACGTGTGGTTTATTTAAATACTCCCCAATTTTAAATCTCAAATTATATTTTATTTTTAGAATTTTTATAAACTCACTACAACGTTTAGGTTGCATTTACCCCTTTTTCCACTATTAAATGATTTAAAAAGCCTCGAGTCTTTGTTAAGATTTTTTAAAACATTAATAAACACTGTACGAGTAGACATCTTTGAAGTTGCTTGACATTATTTTTGTTGAAAATAATTTCAAATTAGTATCTGTTCCAAGTAATATAATTACTTGAAGGAATTTCCAGCAGGAGTTTGTGCAAGAAACTCATAATGAAGTAAAATACTTGAAAGTTTCGCCCGCCATTACTGTGCAGGTGTGAAGGAAAACTTAATTTTACTCAATATTCAGAAAATGAGCACCTGCATCAGTAATAAAAGCGAGCAGAGAGAATATTAAGAGCTCCAAATTCAAATAAGGGCATAGAGAATTTTAGTTTAATTTTTAATGAGTACTCAAGTTTTTTTAAATGGACACAGGTTGCCATAAATGATACATAAGATGTTAAATAATTAATTAATGCCTACCACTAAAGTTTGTAACATGCATGAAGAGAATTACCATAAATAAGTAGTTTACGTACGTAATACAGTGATAATTACGATTCTAATTAGTTATTTTAACCCTACATACCTAATCGTCGTCGATTCGCCGACTATACGAAAAAAAAATCCTTGTCTCTCGCAACAATGCTCGTAAACTTAGTATTCACCGGACTTTTCCAAGTGGCGATCGGATCTGGCGGGAAAGTATAACATTTTTGGAGATATCACGATAATGTTCGTCGTATCCACGAACGGTTAGGGGTATGTGTATATTTTTTTGAAACTTACGTTTTCTTTTTTTGCAGTTTTGTGGTCGATTGCTGTCTGATAGTTGTATAGCACGTTTTATAGATCGAAGATATTTACCAGTGCATCAGAAGAATATCTGATAGCGAAACTGTAGACAATGTGGAGGTCAATGATGTTGAAATTGATTATCAGTCGAAAGAGACATCTAATCCCTCTGACGATGAAGAAATCAAGAGCTGGTTTCTTTGATGGTTGTCACTGGAGGTACAAACACCTCCTGTTCCACCTGAAGAGAGCTTGAGTAATAGTACAAGAGTCTTGTCATTCTCAAGAAGCATAGTCTGCGCTCAGTCACATCATGTTTGGGCTATGACCAAAGGACGAGTTTTGAACAGAACAACATTAATTTTGTGAGGAGGAGGGCTCAACAAATCCCGAAACAAAGAAGTCATGCATGATTGAATTCTAGAATAGCACAACATTTTGTGTAGATGCATTAGACATTAGTCATGAGTCAGAGTCAAGGTCAACCATCATCCAGTAAAGACTTTCAACCAGCAGAGACAACTAATTTATGAAAAAGAAAAGCCTGCGGTCTATGTTCCTATAAAAAGGCCCATGAAAAAGATGTTACGCGCAAAATGTAAGCAATGCAATTTGTGGTAGACATAAAGTTGATTTTTGCATAAAATTCGTTTAAAAATACGATTTTTGTATTTTTTGAAAAGGCTGTATTTTGTTGTTTATTTTATGTAATTTTTTTTTATAAATATGTTGGTCTAATAAAAACCCGTTACTTACTAAAAGATTCATAAAATTAATAAATTAGTAATAAAACAGAAATTAAGTGTTTTATTTTATAGACTAATAGCTGGTACACGTATATGAGCAACAAACATAACGAAAAGTAATATTAATATGTGAATATAAAACACCCAAAAAAATGTTCGTCGTATCGACGGATGATTAGAGTATATAGAGGGCAGGTGAATGTTAGGTGTCTAGGCACAGATTAATAAGTAGTTACTACGTAACAGATAAATCACTCCCTACAAAAATATTAATAACTACCGTTTTAATTGCCTACTCTTTTCGGGCTTTAAAATGTGTGTAATTTACATAACAATTATATTTTTTTTTTTAAATTTCAGTTGTTATATAAATTACCTAAGTACCTACTTAACGCTTATTTTTCATTTTCAATGTTTTAGTATACAAAAAATCCTACATGTGTTTTATTTTTTATGTCGCATGTCGTCATAATATACAATGTATTTATTATATTCTTTTTAATTTACAAGTACGAAATTTTGATATGATTGTAGTTGATTTTATACCATCAAGGTGGCAAACTAGCATACCTGATAGTAAGCATGTATATTGGAGGTTAGAACTGTAGTACCTATCTGGAAAATACAATGGCTGGGAGAAAACGCTAACAACGTCCGATTGTGGATATTCAATTGGAACCGCATATTAGTCTCTCGGTGGCCGGCACACTGATAGAAAGAAGTCTCAGGCATAAAAGCATTTATTTATTGTAGTCTTAAAAGCATACATTTCGACAAAGCACTTTTGTCACGTTGATTTAATTGGAATTATGGTAGCCATAATTGTGAAATATGGCAAAAACGTGTGTGAAGCATTGCACGAACTAAAGTGTTTTCGTTCCATTAGGAGTGGAACAGTGACCATAAACGTGGATGAAACTGCGTTGAACGGCAAGTTATATTATAAAAGTAGTACCTGTCGATTTAATGTAACGTGGCCTTGAAAACAAAATAAATGTATGTACATACATTCATTCATTATACAACGTCAGAGGTCGCGATAAATATTTGTATCATGTATACTCGTCTATTTGCACTGCATTTCTTTTTTTCTTTTTACCCCTATACCATATAGGGGGCAACGAACAGACGGGTCACCTGGTGGTAAATGACTACTGCCGCTCATGGGCACCTGCAACTCAAAGAGTCACAAGTGCGTTGCCGGCCTTTTAGGTGGGAGTAGGCGAAGGGTGGAAGAGGGGAGAGGGGGAGGAGAGGGAAGGGTTAGAGCCTCCGGTAACGTCACTCACTCGGCGAAAAGCAATGCATGCATTGCTCCACAGTCGGTTTTCTGTGAGGCCGTGGCATCACTACGATCGAGCCGGCCCATACGTGCCGAAGCATGGCTCTCCCACGATAAACATCTACATCATTCTTAAAAATCGATATTCAACATTTCTTTCAAATTCTCACCTTCCAACATAAATATGGAATATAGCAGCGCCCCGCGGTTTCACCCGCATAAGTCCCGATCCCGTGGGAATATCGGGATAAAAAGCCTATGCCTTAATCCAGGTCTCCAGCTATCTACATACTAAGTTTCATCGCAATCGCTTCAGTAGTTTTTGCGTGAAAAAGTAACAAACATCCATCCATCCATCCATCTATCCATCCATCTAAACTTTCACATTTATAATATTAGTGGGATGGGATGAAGCATTTAGTTAAAAAAATATTCACTCGATAGAAGAAGTTTGCCAGTTTAAGTTGTGCCAAAAATTGAATTTGTGGTGTTTATGCTAAACAATTGGCTACAGTGAGTTACTGGAGTGCAATGAACTGTGAGCAGCAAAAGTCACGACGCCTTTTTGGAAAGGAGTCCGTAATTACTTCAATTTGACTGTACTTAGACGAAAATAAAATACAAAATTTGTTGTAAGAATAAAACAAGACCACTTATGTTTTGGACAATAAAATTATTTGAATAAATACCTACATAAATGTATAAAGTGCACGAATAAAAATATACTTTTATCAAAGTTATAACTTTGATAAAAGTATATTTATTTTGTGCTGTAGGTACAGGTTAGATTACAACTATGTTTGTAATGCATGTAATATATTACGTATTTTTTTATTTTTTTTTTATATTATAGGGGGCAAACGAGCAGACGGGTCACCTGATGGTAAGTGACTACCGTCGCCCACGGACACCTGCAACTCAAAAGTCACAAGTGCGTTGCCGCCTTTGAGATAGGAGTACGCTCTTTTCTTGAAGGTCGTATCGGTTCGGAAATACCGCAGGCGACAATTTGTTCCAGAGATTGGTTGTGCGAGGCAAAAAAAATGTGGAGAACCGCACAGTGGTGGATTGCCAATTATCCAGGTGATGGGGATGAAAGTTTTGTCGCGTTGAACGATTCCTCGGAGCACTCCCCATGATACGTGCGATAGAGAATGCAGAGTGAAGCTACATCTTTACGCAATTTTATTCTGTCACATCGACACGAAAAAAAAAAGGTAGACATAGAATTATGTCAAATTAGAGTTTTTTAGTGGCGCAAAATATGGCGAGATGGTTTGTAGACGAGTATAACCAAAGAAGATATACTTCGACAAGGCCTGTAAATCGCGACTACGGCTGCAATGTTATTAAACTTCAGAGTTGCCAGGACCACTATTTTTTACCCATTCTACTACGCCACTTTACCTCAGTTTGATTGGAAACAGTGGAAACAAAAAAACGTATTGCGCGGACTTGAAATAAGTAATTTTAGAATAGATCATCATTTCTTTACCAATAAAAACTATTCGCGTTTCACGCTCGTCTAATGTAAAGTCAAACAAGTAACTAATTTAAAGTAATAAAAACACCACTGCCCTGTCAAAAAACAAATTATATTATATGGTATTGGTATGGCGCGTAATACGTAATATTGTAAAACGTCACTTACGAGTTGCCAGATGCACAGCTTTTCTGCTGTTTACCTGGTTTTATAACAGTCTTTTTCACCAGTGGATCGGCTTTCCACTTCAGATATTCGAGATTCCATTTTTCTCAAATTACCTAACCATCATTTTTTTTTACTAGATAAATAATTATCATTTCTTTGAAGTGTGGGAAGGTAGAAGTAAATAATTATAGGTATTACTTGATGCATGACGCATTTCCTGAAACTATGGTATCACTTGTGCATTATACATATTCACTGGTACCCATAAAGTTATGCTTGCACTTGCTTGCTCCCTATCAATGTTACGCTAAGGTTCAGTTATTTTGAAGTGAAACTTGTTTAGGCATGTTTGTGCACTTTTGCTATGGGAAAAAGCACTGAACTCGTGACCGTCACGCTAATAATACATAGATAGATCCACTACATGGTGCTGATCTAAACATTGAGTTCCGTCAGCTCCTTATTAATTAATGTCACCAACCTGCTAATGTGACGTTTTAAGTTCGTCGTTTCGTTTAAGTTTTCACTTCTGTCGGCAGTCCCATGACTGCCTATTTTATTTTTAACTAGCTCGTGGTGTAAGTAGTACAGTTTCTAACGATATCTAACTCATACATCCATATCTGTTTAGGTATTTAAAAGTTATGATGGAATAAAGAAACACAAACATATTGTAAATTAACATACCTGAACCTTGAAAACATTACACTTCTGTTTTGGACAGTTTTGTAAGAATATAATTTAATGGACGTATGTTCTTAAAAGCATGTTTCTTTGGAGGTGGATGAACATAAGTACATTTTATAACTTATAAGATATATAACTCTTGACATTGGCGGAATTCCTACGTTGATTCCTCACGCGGGATGGAGTCCATAAAAATAATTACAAATTTAAACTTGCGGCCTCGACTGACTGCCATATTGTAAAACGTCACTTCGGCGTTGCCTCATAGGTACCACTTCTCATTCTTTTTACCCAATATTTCTATAGATAGCACTAGAAGCCTATTCGAAAGAGTTGGAGTGCATAGGAAGATAATTATCTTTTCTTTACAATTAAAAAAAACAAGCAAGAAAATCTGTTGAGTCGGGGTATTTAACATTTCTAATTGATATCCTATGACTAACATCACACTACGAACACATGATATCGCGTCGCAAAGGGTGGTTTCGTGTGTGTTTCAATATGTTTCCACGCGCCTTATTTTTTTTTTCTTTCTTGCCGTGATCACTTGTAACTTTTTTAGTGAGATGAGGTTTGACGACATAATTTAAATTCGAATACTTTTTAAATTTTCTCAGTTACACATATATGTATACATACATATATTATGTACATAGACTTGGGTTTATAACAATGCATGCTACGTGCAATATATATTAATTCATAATTTGCAAGAGTTATAAAATGAATTCTTTTTGCTTTATTTAAAAAATAAAAATGTCGCCCACGGAGTGCGTCCAATGAATTATTACACAAGTATTTACGATCGTAAATATGTAGTTATGTTTCATTGGTTAATTTGGCACCACATTGCATGGTGACATAAACGACACTTGTATGATTTAAAATTCTCATTATATCATACAATGCGATAAAATATTCATATTCATAGCTTATCTTCGCTTCTCATTTGTGGTTAGACGAGAAGAATGGTGTTTTATTTTACTGTGATAATATACGTCCTATTCATTGTTAAAGGTAAAAATTTTGCTAGATAATATCTAGCGCCAAAACTTAAGTTAAAGTCTCAAACTTTTTATTGGATATAAAAATAAAATATACTTAATTCAGTTAGAAAATATAACAACGAACTTCATCGAAACGATCGATAGTTCAAGAAATTCACAGATTTTCAAGTAGCTTTAATTACAGTAACAATAATGGCAGAAGACATTTTTTGCGGTGCACACGTGCCGCGAAAAAAAGTTGCCATTCAGGTCTGCCTGTCACCTTCGCACGCGCATAAACAAGCGTATCTATAAATCCGTACGGCAACTGTTACTAGGCGAGTTAACCTGCAAAATTATGGAGTCACCAAACCAAACGGCCTTCTTAATTCAACCGTACTACACTACCCGACTAAAATTCGTATAGATTGGCGCGCTTGCGGCTTGTCATTACTTCGCGGCACAACTTAAATCTGTTGGGTTATAATGCGTGTACCGCGCTCGTATTATATGTTTCAAATACGTTTTGCATGCTTTGAAAGGTAGGGTTTGCATACTAAAGAGATACTATTTTTAATTTTACATATATTTGCGGTTTTGACCTCCATTCTTTGTGGGAACTAAAAAACCTTTGACATCGACTATTGTTGTGGTAATGAGAGATACTTAGCTGAAATATGGCAATACGTGACTTGATTTTACGCAATAGCATTAGGTATTACTTTGAAATTTATGAGTTATATTAGGTAAGTCTACTATTTAATTTAACCACATTATGACCACAAATTTGCAACCACAAATACGCGAGTCATTTGTCAATATGTACCAATACCTACTCACCGCGTGTAAAATAGGTTCTTTTATTGTAAAATGCAATATGATTGGAACGAAGGGGCTAGACGGGAAAAGTGTTAGCGCAACGAAAAATGCTGACTGCGAGTTGATTTTTTTATTTATGCCATCTGTGGTACTAATGTAGTTTGATGTTGGTTGTATACTAATAATCCATGTGTTAGTTCGGGCAACTTTCGCAGATGGCGCAATTTTAGTTTCGAGTTTTTACAATATTTATTATAATTTGATACAATGAATTCAATCCACTTAATATATTTACGTGGGTCACGCTGAAATTTTTTAGAATAGGCCGGTAAGAAAAGCAGACGATAAAAATTATTTAAAATTTCGAATTTGGAACTGTTTGGGAATCTGTAATGTTTAATGATTTCATGTCATTTGTTTTTACAAATTGGCAGCAATTTTAAAAATGTCTGTCGTCCATCGAAATGGATTTGACTAGAGAAATTTTTCGCTTAATTATTTATTACGACTTTCGTTGCGGTCTTACTCAACAAAATGTTACGATAGACTTCGATTGGCATTTCATTACGAAGCCTCATCTCGTGCCACTGTTTACAACTGGTTTAATGAGTTGAAACGTGGTGGAAGCGAACTCGTCCTTCTACAATGACCACTAACGTGAGTGCTGTGCGGCTAATGAAAGAGCAGCTTTAGACATTGGTAGGAGTCAAGTACAAAAAGTTTTACATGAACATTTAGGCGTCAGAAGGCTTTGCACTAGATGGATACCTCATAGTTTGACGGAAGATCAAAAATGCCGTCGTTTGGATTGGTGCCGCTCAATGCTTTGAAACTATGACGGAGGTAATTCAAATGCTGTATATGACATCGTCACAGGTGATGAAAGCTGGATATATTATTACGAACCCGAAACTAAAAGACAATCTGCGCAATGGATGTTTCCATTCGAAGATTTGCAGACAAAAGTAAAGGAAGGGTAGAAGTCAAGGGAAAAAGATGATTGCCTCATTCTTTCGCAACAATCATTAGACTGTTACTGCAGATTGGTATGCCAGTCATTGTCTACCGGGTTGTCTTGGAAAATGTTAGACAGCAGCGCCCAAAAAGCAGGATCCTCCTCCACCACGACAACGGTCCAGCTCACTCCGCTAGACGGACTATCGAATTATCTATCGAAGGTGTGGAACTAGTGAGTCATCCTCCTTACAGTCCCGACCTTCTGACTTTTATTTATTTCCAAAAATAAAAGATAGGCATCTTATTTCTGGAATTTTATAGGATTTCGTTTTAAGATGAAGATGCTGTGGCTGCGTTTGAAAAAGGCGTGGAAGAGATACCTAAAGAAGAGTGGGCTCACTGTTTCAGTCAATGGTTCCATCGCATGAGACGGTGCTTAGAAAAGAACGAAGACTACTTCGAAAAGCAATAAAAATATTAACAGGCTTCTATATCATTCCGTTTTTTATTTTCTAAAAACTTTCAGTGTGACCCCCGTTCATTATGAAAGGAACTTTGTTCCAACCAGATGTCTCACACGTTTTTCATGCTTATGTTTCTGTATGTTTAGTATAGAAATTCTTCGTAGAAAAAATTGCTGACTAATCAAAAATGTTTTTACAAAAAAACTGAAAGAAGAAAGAAACTGAAAAGTGAAAAATAGCTAAATAACTTTGAGTCGACGCCAAACACACATAAATAAGCTAAATAGCTATACCTACTTAAATCTAAAGACTTCCCATTTGATTTTATTGTCTAAACGAATTGATGAATGTGTTTCTTGCTAATCATCGTCATCTGCCTACCCTTTTCCCAATTTTGATTGTGGTCGGCGCAATATATGTAACATTGCTAATGATTTTGGCTGACTTCTTTTATGGCCCTGCCTGACGCCAATCATCTTTGGGAATGTAGTCGTTTTAAGACGGGAAAGGAGGAAGAAGGTAAATTTGTATAAGGAAAAATGGGTACGGAGAGGAACTTAGGGTAAGGGATACCGCAAGTCTCGAATGGGGAACGGGACTGAAACTGCAGTAGCTCACAGAAACCGGGGTCACGCACCTGAATGTTCTTATTTCTGTGACTGGAGAGGCTGTCCTAACAGAAACACTAGCAAATCAAAGCTCATATTTATTTCGCTTCGTGTAAAAGCGACTATCAGTTCTGACTTCATGCACTTACATGCGCATTGCATTAAATTCTTACATATTCGCAATTTACAAAAACGAAAAAAATATGTTAAACGACTCGCAGATGACAACCGATGTTTTTAAGTTGCAGTTTTTCTTTTATTTTAATGTGCATAAAGATCAATTTACAACGTATACGTTAAGGTTCAACGCTTCCAATTGAGTTCAAGACAGTTTACTACCCTTTCCAGGATCCCGGACTCGTCAATTGCTGGGAGGCAGCGGGAGGATTTAGGGCAGGTCGATGTACACGCGCGCGTTTACGAGTTTTAGTCAGCAAGTCGACATACTCGGATCTTCCGAATACTTCTACATTTTAGCAATAAATGAAGTAAGAGCACAGCAGACCTAATGAAAGACCGTGAATAGCAACTAACCAAATGCTTGGAGTGGCAATAAAACACAAATTTTTAGGTAGGTATGCAGGATTAAATACCTTTGTAAACGCCTATATTTGGCAATGGAGACCTTATAGCTGGAAATAAGGATGATGGTGAATTAAATACGAATATTCCTCGCTCAATACGGCGTTTCTGGACAAGTCAAAAACTTGATCATGGACATTATTCTTTTAAAAGGTCGCAATACGCAATATTTTCCAAAATTGAGGTTGGTTGGTATACTGCTTCATCCCAAACTATCCGTGTATCCTTGCAAAGTACTCGTATGAATACTGAACGTGTTTCGTGTAAAGTTAAACAGCCGTTCTCTCAACAATCAGTCGCTAATTGCGGAATGCAGATCACGAAACATTAACCAAGCAAGGAAGGTAAATATAGACGTTTGTGATTGGCGGGGGCAGAAGGCTTGTCTTACGCCTCCGCTCACTTTGGCATTAAGTACTGTTATAGGTATATAAAACACGAATATAAGTTAAATGGTTATGGATATGGCACAATTCTGAATTACCAAAACTATTCTTTATTAGCTCAATACTTCAGTATCAGGTAGCATCACACAACGACTCGTTACAAGAACAAATACTTACAGTGTGGAGTCTGACCACCGCGGCAGGTCGGCAAACATCTTGATAAAGAGGTCAAGCCCGAAGCTAGTCGGGCATCCCCAAAATACACACGTAAAAAGATAATAGAGCACTCGATAAATTACTGCTTGTATTGTAACATCAGTGTCATCAGATGCCCTACATCAGTGTAATAATAGCAAGATAAAGATAGATAAATGGCTGCGATTGTTATACTTCCACAACATAGCACAGGGACTTATAGTAACTGGACATCTTGTAAAATATTGATGCCACCTGGAGTCTAAAATCAGAGCCAAATATTTTATACTAGCAGCGCCTCGCGGTTGTACCCGCGGAAGTCCCGATCCCGTGGGGATATCGGGATAAAAAGTAGGCTATATGTTAATCCAGGTCTCCAGCTATCTACATACCAAGTTTCATCGCAATCGGTTCAGTAGTTTTGTCATGAAAGAGTAACAAACATCCATCCATCCATCCAAACTTTCACATTTATAATATTAGTGGGATGGATCCTGACCATAATGAGGACCGAACGGATCTTGTTCAAGACGTTTGGCGTCGAATGTCGATGAGGCTCATGAACAAAAAAGATCTCTTTTTTTTTTAACTCCAACCGCGGGTTTAACTTAGTTGCTGTTGGTAACGAGAAAGTTAGAAATGTTTGGCCTATGACTATCTCAAAAAAAAAGAGAAAAGTAATTAAATTGTTAAGTAGTACCTTCAGTGATTGTCCAGTACTGATTTGTTTAAAATAAATGGTGAATAGTCAGTACAGAGCAAGCAATGTAGGTATAAACAAATTGCAGTAATCTAAATGTAAGTTAGAGAGTAGGTGGAGGTGTACCAGTTTTTTAGATTCTAACTCGAAGTGTTTCAGTACGCTATTGTTGGATGTCGTCAATCTATACGAAAGTATTTTTTCTCTTATACGAAAAGACAATAACTTTCACTCGCCTGTTATTGATCGACGCCATTTCGTTTGCGTTTTGCTAGTTTTAAATCGAGCGGCATGGTTTCCTTTTGTTTTGTATTGCTGGGATATACAGTCCGCCTAAGGCGCCTTCTTGATTTGTCCATGGAATCTGTATTTTAGATATTCTCCGTACCGACACACCTTTTTAACTAACAATGCTTTCAATGATATCTTCCTGCCTTACGCTGGTTTAGAAAAATGGGGCGTGGAAGTTTTAAAAAATGCCATATACAAGAACTGCTATTATATTTGCTTTTATCGCAGTATCCGGAGCACCTTTTTAGATTGTGCTAGACATAATAGTCAAATTTTTAGTTACATAATCTATATTTCTGATTATAAGCCAATAGCTTATGTTCAGCAACGCCTTATAGTATACCTACTTGTTTATCAGATCAGTTTTTTTAAGCTGTTAGTAATGCTAACAAACTAAAGAATTAAAAAAAATGCCATACCGGAGGTCACTCATGCGTTGCCAAGACTATCTATCCCCTTCTCACGGAGGTGGAAAACACCACCACTGGACAATGCCGCCCTAGGGTCAACTCAGATTAGGCGGCAAAATGCTCGAGAACTTTTAGAACGTGAATAAAATAGTAACCTTATTGCATTCAAATAGAGCTGGAAATCGTACGCCGCTGGACTAGATTTTACTACTACTACAAAGTAATAGGATATGGTAAATAAATGTTATATTCACAAGTGCTCGAGGATTTTGCCGCTCAATCTAAGTTGACCCTTAAGCGTGGTCTTATATACAGAAAAGACACTGCCCCAGTAGGGCCAGTTCATTTCTAATAACTTTCTCAAAGTACAAAATTACCGTCACCAAGAAAGCAGGTTGATTTCAAATCACAACGACATATTTAATTCTTCACAAGCACGAATCATGCCGTCTGTCCCATCACACGTTCTAGGAACATGCCACAATCATCAAGTTCTAAGAACCAAGAGCGCCAATTACATGAACTGTAGCTACGTTGAGATACGCGTTGAGTTGTGCTGCAACGATGCCTAATAGTCATGCAGTGTCGGTGTTCAATGGATAAATAACAGCCGGGCATTTGCAAGGGGCTGAACCACAATTTGACTAAATTATTGCGAATAGGTAAAAATATTTAGTAAGGCACACCTACATGTATGAAAGGAATGAGATAAGAAAAACTTTTAAGAAAAGAGAGCACAAAATATTCAAACCACATACTGTAAAGAATGTTATCTAAACACAAAGCCGTATAAGATTAAAACATTTTTGAATAGGTGAGATACATATCTTATTTTAATATTATACGGCTCGAAGTACCACGGTACACACGTACATGGTACTTCGAGCCGCTAAGAACTTGCAGTCGAAAGCTCTCATTTTCTTTATTGAACTGAAACCAAAGCAAACAAAAAAAAACGAATGATGATATTCTATTATTTCTTTATGAATAAACTACTCCCGCTTATCTCTACTGTTTATTGTTACTAGGCCTTAAAGATGTACAATAATTGGATGTATGTATACATATATATAAGGACAAAGTAAGTCCTAAAAAATTATTCACAGATAGTGGAGTTCGGCATACATTTCTTTCCAATAACAAAAGAAGAGTTGTCAGACTTTTACTGAATACAAATTTAATAAGACCAAAATTAAAATAGTATGTACATTACACGGTTAATACACTTGAGAGATAACTCGCTCATGCATCGTTTACGAGCTGTACATGTCATGCAATCGTAATTACTGCGTGCGCATGAGTTGCATTCGGACCGGTGTAAAACGAGACACCATTGTTTACATCTCTCTTGCTGTATTATAGAAACTGGGGGCTTCAGCGGGCTGTATTGTTGGGATTGAACCGCCATGAATACATTTTAAATATAATCATGCGGGTTTTTTTTTGTTCATTGAATGAAAACTAGTTGCATAGTGAACAGGGGTTATGTGACGTCATATGTCAGTACAGGATAAAATGAGGGATAAAGTTAGCCGACCGTGTGTTGGATGCTAAATTTGTATTTCATGTTTAATATATGTAAAACTTACAGTGCTCTTAGAAACCTTCGCTAGAATGATTAACTGCAGGTAATCTTTTCAAGAGCCTTTTAATTTTTTTATGTACCTAATATAGGCGCCATTTTTTAATTATTGACAGAGGCTCTGTGACAGCAAAATCACTTAAGTCAACTTTGATTGTTTTGTCAATGACATTGTTAGACCAGTCTTTTTTAATCATTGTCAGTTTTAAATATTATAATTTTATTTTAACGGTATGTAGTATAATCTTTTAACCATTTTAGAGAGTATTTTGGCCTAAATCGGAGCTGTCTTACTATGGAAACGCCTCGAAATACTAATTAGTTTCATGGTATGTTATGCGCTAGGTTTTCCTACTTTTGTACGCGACCCACATTCACGAGTTAAGGTTGTCCACAACATTCATAAAACAGCGAGCATACTCATTTAATTTCAAGATACAAGCATTACGACACACAACTACTTCTATATTAAGTAGATAATTTAGAAAAATTTTCTTTAAACATTTTTGACGCATGGTAGATTGTAAAATTTAGAATACATCAATTTTATTTTAGTAGAAGTGCAGAAACCTAAATTTTTTTTGCAATATGTGTTATAAATATAAGAATACAGTAAATATGTATGTTGACCTGTTATTTAAAGGTAGGTCTATACAACGAGAGTTCAATTTATACCTACTAGAAATGAATAGCTTCATTTAGGTCACTGAGCTTACACCATACTACCCTTAAATCGATATCCTATGTCCTCTCCATCCCATGGATGTCTGTAAGAGATTGCCACAGTGAGATATTATTAAACAAACCAAGAAAAAAAAAATTGGTTGTCTGTAAAATCGGTTTACGGACGATAATTTTACGTGATAACGTCATAAGAAAACAGTGGAAGAGAGATAGATGCGTCACAAGTGGAACGCTTAGGCCGATCGTGCCTCTCTATCGCTTCTTCCGCGCGCTCGCTTGCACGCTCAGCTCAGGCGGAACGTGACAATGAGTCATGCTTTTTCGTGCGTGCAGCCGGCGTTCATTGATTTATAAGACGTTATCACGTCAAAAACAAAATTTTATGAATTATGTTCGAACTTCGATTACCAAGTGATCTCTAATGTTATGTAAACAAACCTGATCTTAGCCTATACCGGCTTTAAAGGCTACCATTACACATAAATAGGAAATCAGTATTTACTATTAACGCATGTAATGGATGGACGCCAAAGGCAAATAGCTATTACAACCTGTAATTTGTTGATACAAACTTGGAAGCAGTACCACTGATATCACGGTAGGTAAATTACGGCCGACTTGCTTTGATCAGCAATCCAGAAACAAGTTATCTGAAATACTCGTATCAGTTACTGCACCCGGACATATTAAGCAAATGTATTATCAACTAGCTGCGCCCTGCGGTTTCACCCGCGTAAGTCCCTATGTCGTGGGAATATCGGGATAAAAAGTGGCCTATGTGTTAATCCATACCAACATATAGCAATAACATACCAAGTTTCATCGCGATCGGTTCAGTAGTTTTTGCGTGAAAGAGGAACAAATATATCCATACATCCTCACAAACTTTCATCTGCGTTTATGGCCACTGTTTGGCTCCTAAGGGTCACAGCGTGATGTTACATAGACTATAACCTTATTGAATAAATACTCTATCCAATACAAAAATAATTATTCAAAAAAGAAGATAGAACAATCATACAGAAAACTCTTAAACTTTATTATATTAGTACTAGCCACGCCCCGCGGTTTCACCCGCGTAAGTCTTGATCCCGCGGGAATATCGGGATAAAAAGTAGCCTACGCGTTAATCCAGGTCTCCGACTATCTACATACCAATCTTTCATCGCAATCGGTTCAGGGGTTTTTGCGTGAAAGAGTAACAAACATCCATCCATCCATCCAAACTTTCACATTTATAATATTAGTGGGATGGATAATCATTATAAATATGTATAACACTAGGCGTTCCCAGCAATTTCACCTGCGTTTATGGTCAAAGAACAATAGGTTATCACAAACTGTACTAAATGCATTTTGTAAATAAATAAATGTTATAATTTCGTAAAAAATCTTATAATTTTGACTGGCCTGTTGGTCAAGTGGTTAGTGACCCTGACTGCTAAGCCAGAGGTCGTGGGTTCGATTCCCACCCAGGACAAATAATTGTGTGAGGAGCACGATAATTTGTTCTGTGTCTGGGTGTAATTTATCTATAATATGTATGAATTTAGAAATATATAAGTATGTTTATCAGCAGTCTGGTGACCATAGTACAGGCTCTGCCTAGTCTGGGATCAGGCGGCCGTGTGTGAGATGTGTCAAGTTATTATTAAAAAAAAGAAAAAAAAAAAATTAAAAAATTAGTTATTTTAGTAGCTAGTAGTAGCTCGTAGCTTCGTACCTGTTCTTTTCACTCTCGCGAGCGTGCGTGCGTGTAATACGTACCACGAGACTAATACGCTCCGTTGTGGTAACTAATAAACTATAGACGCTTTACATTGCAGTTTTTGTATCAAACTATTACAACATATTTTCCCAGAACTATTCATTGTATGGTCTGGTTTATACGCATTTAATATACGATTGTATATTAAATGCATGCACGTAAAGTAATGTGGAACTATCGAATGCCACTATTTGACGTGATTTTTGTAGGAGATTGTGTACCTGTGGCACGGTAATATTATCTATCCAGTATTGTGACTCGGCGCTGTCCTTGAAATAATTAGCTACAGCCGCGCGGTACGCAAACACGCAAAAGAGCTGCCCGCCTACAGTGTTTTAATGTTATCTACCTACTTGAGTTTCTTTTTAGTTTTGTGATTGTAAATACTATTTTTTTTCTTTTATTTAAAAAAATGAAATTCTTTGTGAATGAAATAGGAAGTGTTCAATAAAAATAGATGTTGTGGTTTTTATTAGTACATTTAATAAAAAGAAAACAGCCTTATTTTAAGACTGGAAAATATTTGCGCATCGACTGAGACGTACAAAAAGCTTTATTGTTAAATTTAATAATTAAAAAATCCATTGCCATATTAAGTAAGTACTTGTACTTCTTTCAATCAAATACACAAATGGCAAGCTTACTGCTTACAAAAGCATCATACCGTTCGCGCGTTTATTCGTCACTGCGGCGCATTCGCGACTGGTTGTGTACCGAGTGTAAACCGAACTTGAGACCCGTAGGTTTGACTCGCTTTCTGACCGTTTGTATGAAGATAGTATACTGTATAGATAATATTACCGTGTCTATAGTATATTTGATCTAAGTTCACACATAACCAAAAGCATATTGAATAATAGTTTCTCGAAAATTTGATTATTAAGTTTAATAGTCTGTGTTGGGCGTTGTTAAAGCACGAGCTCGCTAGATTCCTGCAAGTCTCTGGTACATAATTAACGTTAGCATATCAACTAATTAGCGGTACCCATTAGTAATACACATCAAGTATGCTTTTAAATTATACATGAGTGGTATGCGAATTAGGTTCACTGATCTACGTGGCCTTAGTGAAGGATGTGTGTGATACTATTCCTGCCAGCTTCCTTTTGATGATTAGTAAGGTAACTGCTTTTAAAATGTATCCTGTACCCAGGTGCATAAAGTTATGAGTTTGTAGCTAATGTCTAGCTAGTAGCTAGTGCTTCCTACTGGTGTTAGAATCATTTGAAATTAACAATAAGAAAGCTTATGGAGTTTTTGACGTGATAACATCTTATAAATCGATGAACGCCGGCTGTACGCACGAAAAGGCATGACTCATTGTCACGTTCCGCTTGAGCCGAGCGTGCAAGCGAGAGCGCGGTACAAGCGATGGAGGCACGATCGGCCTAAGCGTTCGGCTTGTGTCGCATCTATCTCTCTTCCACTGTTTTCTTATGACGTTATCACGTAAAATTATCGTCCGTAAATCGACTTTACAGACAACCAATTTTTTTTTTGTCCTTTTTCGTGCGTTATTTTGGGTTTTGTTCTAATTTACACAACACGGCAGACAAGCATTGGCCAATAATACAACACTCGCCTAGTAATGCTTGCTAATCAAGGTCTTTTGTAAGGTGGACATTCTACCTTAATTTGGCGGATCTAATTCGAGCAGACGTAGTGTATGTGCTGTGCCCTACTTCCATATGCATACTTAATAATATTGTGGTATTTATTTATATAAATACGTGAAGAGAATTATTTGTACATCCTTTTAAGGATATTTCACGTACCTACGGAGAAATGTGAAATTTGAAATAAATATGGTTTATATGTAAAAGTGCAGAAATCTAAGTGATAACTTCTTTAGGCACGTTTGTGCACTTTTGCTATGGGGAAAAAGCACTGAACTCGTGACCGTCACGCTAATAATACATATATAGATCCACTAGAGGGCGCTAAACTAAACATTGAGTTCTGTCAGCTCCTTAAATTTTATTAATGTTACCAACCTGCTAATGTGACGTTTTAAGTTCGTCGTTTCGATTAAGTTTTCACTTCTGTTGGCAGTCCCATGACTGCCTATTTTTTTTTAACTATGTATATCTATACTAATAATATAAAGCAGAAGAGTTTGTTTGTTTGGTTGAACGCGCTAATCTCAGGAACTATTGGTTCGAATTGAAAAATTATTTCAGTGTTGGATAGTCCATTTATCGAGGAAGACTATAGGCTATATAACATCACGCTACGACCAATAGGAGCGCAGCAGTGATCATAAACGCAGGTAAAACTGCGGGGACGGCTAGTGTGTTATTTTAAAATGTATGTGAAAACAACTATAAAAACTACACAAGTCCAATATAATGTTGACATTTCAACATATACTTGAAACAAATGGCTTCATGTCTGTTACAAATAAGTTAATGAAATAAAACAATGCATAAAAAAAATAATGAATTATCGTTGAACTTCGACCACCAGACGATCTCAAGTAATAACACGACCACCAAACGATCTCAAGTAATAACACGACCACCAGACGATCTAAGCAATAACAATTATTCTTTGATAATACGGACTTAATGATATTTCCAGTAGCCTCGACTAGGACCAATAATACAGAAGAAGTTGCTTATAAAACCGATATCTGAAACCACTAATATTATTATCATAAATAGTTTTTATCTGCAGATAAAATTGTTTTTGTAACACGTTTTGATAACACACACACACAATACTAAATACAAGTTATGTTACGTAGGGTTTTCAGTAAGAATTTATTTACTACTCTTTAAATTTAATTTATAATGTCCCAACCGCCGAAATGTCGCTAAGGGCTATTGAATTAAATTCGATATTTTTGTTTCATACAAATGATCATCATTTAATTCGAAATCGTCAATTAAAAAAAACAATTATAATGACCGATTGCGATGAAACTTGGTATGGAGATAGCTGGAGACCTGGATTAACGCATAGGCTACTTTTTATCCCGATATTCCTACGGGATCGGGACTTACGCGGGTGAAACCGCGGGACGCTGCTGCTAGTAATATTATATCGGCAAATAAACTCACGTCCACTTTTTAAATCACCATACTAGCATGTAGGAATTATATAAAACTAGCTGTTCTCGCGCGGCTTCGCTCGCGTGTACATATTTATATATTTTGCGCGGAACCCTAATTCTTTTTTCAAAATAAAAGTAGCCTAAATTACTCCTTATAACACCAACTATCTGCCAATGAAAGTCCCGTGGCAACCGATCCACCCGTTCCGGAGGACAGGAAAAACTACAGAATATATGATAAAAAAGTTAAATTATTTTTTTATTTAGAACTAATTAGTAATTTTTTTTAATTTTAGTAATGGGAATCACCGACTCCACCTCTCCAAATAAGCTAAATGATTGTGTTAAGAGTTCATTCACGTAAAAACTATTCCCGGAACCTTGCTATTTTAGGCGCAATATGGTTTAGTGTGGTTTAGCCGGTTTGATTCCGCACCACCGAACGCACGCATAACTCGTAAACAGTCGATGTCAAGTCTGTTTCCATAGCCATTATGCTACCTATGCTTAAACTGATTTTTAACCGACTTCAAAAAAGGAGGAGGTTCTCAATTCGACTGTTTCTTTTTTTTTGTTTGTTGCCTCATAACTTTCGAGTGGGTGAACCGATTTTGATGATTCTTTTTTTATTTGAAAGCTGGTGCTTCCCGTGTAGTCCCATTCCAATTTAGTCCAGTTCTGACAATGGCATCCATGAGAAAACCATATATAAGTCTTTTATGGAATAGTTTTTTTGTTGAAGTCGGTTTTTTTTCGAAAGAATTAATATTGAAAATATATAGATGCTCTTCACAAATACTTCTTTTATTTTGAATTTTATAACCAAAAAAATATGATAATTTAATATTGTTTTGAAAAGATTTTATTGTACCTATTTTGGCAACCCTGACTCTTCGAACTTCGAACTTTATCAAAATTCTTGCATCCTTTTGTTATTATCGTTTGCTGAATGTCTAGTCTCGTGTAGTTTTCTGTCTGGGATACAATGACGTCACGTTTTCCGTTGTTCTAAATTGGAAGTAGGTCATCTCTATGCACCAGGAAGGAAAATATGAATCAGTGATAACTGCTTGGTTCTCGGTCGCCTAGTTTCAACAGACAATCTATATTTATTTTATTATGGCGCAACAATGTCATGTAAAAAGTTTGCATTGACCATGAAATAATACTATGTATCTTTATTATATTTACTGCGAAATATTTTTTGCAGATTCCATATTAGTTAACATAACCATACACACATATAGGGCATTCCACGCACGTCAAAGACGGTTTCAAAAAAAAATATTTTTGATTTTCTTAATTTTTTGGAATTTTTTAGTACCCTTCCAAAGCAGCTTCCTGGTAAATGTTGAGATTTTTTCGATTGCTAGTTCAAAAAAATATCGAATTTTAAAAGAACTCGTGACCGTCACTAGAGGGCGCTAATCTAAACATTGAGTTCTGTCAGCTCCTTATTAATTAATACGATATAATACTTACGCGGTAGCGTAATGGCTAAGGCGGGCGTCGGACTTGCAATCAAGTGGTTGCGGGTTCGAACCCCACCCAGTGCACTACCGACGTGAACCCACTCCTAACACAAGCATTTAGCTTAGCTGGAGGGGTTAACAAGAATACTAGTAATGTGTGACCTACGTTGCTAGTATTCTTTATAAAAAAAAAGAAAAAAATTAATATCACCAACCTGCTAATGTGACGTTTTAAGTTAGTCGTTTCGTTTAAGCTTTCTCTTCTGTCGGCAGTCCCATGACTGCCTATTTTTTTAGTTAATTCATCATTGTCTTTCGACAAAATAAATTTTATTTATAATAACCTTATTTTAATTATACGGATATTTTTTAATTATACACAAGGTTTCGTACTTCCGCTTCGTCCAAATGAATATACGTTTAATTTTTTTTTCGTGGGCAACATTAGTCAGCATTCGAAACTTAAATATTATCACCTTGACAGCCCGCATAAATTTTACTTGCATTTGCATCAAATGAACTTACAGCAACAAGTAGCTACGTAATATATGTTTTCCTATGTTTTGATTACATACACGTTGCTACAAGTATGTATGACGGAGACCCTTTTAATTTAAAGGTCACTACACTTCATTCATCGATATTATATTTAATTCATGATTCAAACAAGGACTTCATTTAAATGAATACAAATTCAATGAACTTCGTGTAGAGATTAATAATAATATAAGCTATCTGTTGAACCATGTTTTTTATATAGAACTAAACAAGTTAAGAGGTTACCAATGCCATTTTTTTTTATATAATAACATACTTAACCCCTAGTGATCTTCCTCCATTCAGCTATAGTAATACTTCCAACAATAAATTCAATTCTAAGCCAGTAATCAGTTCGGTTCACCGCAGTCCTTTCGTAAGAAATAATAGTAATCTTCTGTGCCATATCCCAACAATATTAATAGGTTAGGATAATAATAATATTAAATTCTGGGACACATTACACAGTGCTACACCCAAACAGTGGTGTGTGGTTTCTAGAACACGAACCAACGTACTTAGATATTTTTTTTGTAAATACATTTTATGCACATAAACACGCAGATTCAGCCAAATACACATAACCCATTCAGGTACACGAGTTTGCATTGCGCGGGAATCGACTGACGACACACGAACGATGACAAACGTCACCTCACGTTGGAGTCCAATGCTCTCCACCGACGTGATGCGAATGTGACTACAAAATTAACTAAATGCTGTTTTACTTAATTGTCGCATATTTTCGTCGATAAAAATCTTTTATTATTTGGCGCCGACTCAAAATAAGTTTATATAAAATTTGATAGTTTATGTAAATAAGCTCAAAACTTAAGAGGTTTATTTATTTATTGCTTTTTAGTTATTTCGTCGGTTTAATTTTTTGTTAAAAAGATTTTTATTTCATGATTTTTTTTCATCATTAGCTCAGCTACATGATACGATGATTTCTGAACGCAAATATCTGATAAAGTATTGAAAAGTAAACAGAAACACTATTCGATCCTCCAATTTTCGAGGGTTTCTCTCAATTTTATCAGGATCCCATCATCAGATCCTGACTTCCTTGACATGGGACCACCCTTGAGGTATACCCTATCTAACAAAATAAGAATAATCAAAATCGGTTCATAAATAACGGAGAGAGGGCTGAACAAACCTAAAAAAAAAATATATATATATATACGGTCGAATTGAGAACCTCCTTTTTTTTCGTCGGTTAAAAAATAATAAAACAAAGCGACAGTTTCTTTGTCTACACTTCTACACTATTATACTCCATTGTGATGATATAATTCACTTTGAATTGACAGATTTAAATGACATTTGCGGTCAAGGTTCGTACAAACAAGTGTGTTATAAAGATAATATTGGTAACTCCATAAAGCCACAAACCAAAAGTTGAAGTTGAAGATAATATTTTGTATGGTAATTTGAAGTATAATAATCGATTAAATAAAACATTAAAAAAATAATTCAGGCGGGAAACCTGCCTCTCACTCCCGGTTTATCAACATTTAACGATGGGCCACAGCTAATCAGCTAATACTCAAGACTTGACGAATCGCTCTAGAAAGGAAACGAAAACCGGACTCTCATCAAGGAGTCTTCTAACCACGTGTGACTGGTATATCCAAATCCGTAATGCACAATCTTCTGCATATCCTCAGTTTCTGATGTTGCACCCGTCTATCGTAACTCTATGACGTTTATCCTAAGGTGTTGCCATTGTTGAAGTTGAGAAACACCAAGTGAGTGGTTTTTTTAAATCTTCATTTGTAACTTTTATATGAAAATGTTTGCTATAAATTACGTTTTTTTTTTAAAAATCTCTAATGAGGTCGGATCGTCAATAGTAAGATGATCGACTGGCATGGCCTTGTAAATATGACATCTCAGTCACTTAAAGTCGTAATAAAGTTTTCGCATAATAGTTTAAATAAATGTAGTTGATAATTATGTTGAATTTATTGACATATTAACCTTGAATATTTAAAAAATATGAATTTTTGCGTTTGGCGTGCATAACTCTAGTAAACATGTTTTTAAGTCATATTGTGTAATGTCTAAAGTAGAGTATAGTAGTAATATTCTATAAAATACCTGAAGGCTAATTTATGTAGGGTGTGGGTCGCCTGTTGTTTAACAGACGGCCAAGTCTGCCAGGATGCACATGGATTTCCTTGTAAGGGTAATATGGACTGTGACGGAACACCATGTGGTTTTAGTCGGTTCGAGTCCGACATACCACCCTACCGTTTAGGCCCGGTGGGGTCGTCATCCGTGGGGGTTTCAAACGTTAAAAAAAAGGGGCAACATTCCTACTTTGTTTTTCTGTTCTATTTACTTGATGTTACAAGTTGTTTAATCAGTCCAAAACAAATTATTTAGATAGTACTTATCACTGGCAGTTAACAAGATATAAATAGCTTTAACGCTAAAAACGAATATAAAACAAACTTACAAACAGTTAAATAAAAGTCTAATCCTATCCGAAATTCCTTATCTTATTTTTTCCGTGTAAATGTTTCCCTAATTTGATTAATGGCAAAAGCACAGCCAAGTGCGGAGCCAAGTAATAAAAATAATAATAATAAAAGTTTAATTAAAAGAATGGCCCGTAACATTGGGCCTAAATGTAAGTCAAGATTGTTTTTTTTAAATACGAAAGGGTTCAAAGAATAGGCTTTACTTGTGTGTCAAGTATACCACAATGTATTAATAAATAATATTTTGTGAATGTAGTCTGGTATCACAGCTGTTTATGTTAAGGCTAGTATTTTGATAGCATTGTGTAATTTTCTACAATACCTTCTGAATATTATTGCGGCAATTAGTAGGTATTGTATGGCGGAAGCACGGTTGTCATCTAAATAGTTATGCAATTATTTGCACGAAATTCGCGATAGCCACCATACATATTACACCTTTGTTACGTCGATATTAAGTAAATTAAAAGAAATAGCCGAAGTTTCAATGTAGATAATGTAGATTTGGTGTACACGAGCAGATATGAGAATATGCAGGGTACTCAGTATTTCAGTTAATTCAAATATGTATTGTGAAAATGTATTTGTACGTAGCCAGTTGGTTTGATATTCGATTCTTCACGATTTTAGTTACGATACAATATTGAGTGGATTAATGAAATTATAGATTTTTTTTCTGTACATGAATGAAAGAATGTCTAAACCAGATGTCATATCTTTATTATTGCTTCTAATAAGATTTCTTATTGGAAACTATGAACGTACTCTCCCCATTGTTTCTTAAATACATTAAAAAATATGTAAACCCACTGGCTGTATAGATTAGCTATTACTAAAAGATATCAGTCAATAGAAAGAAGAGAGAAAACCCTGTAGATAACGGTGTGTACAGTGTGCCTTATATATATTTACATACCTGTTTTCTTTTCAATGGCTGGCTGGGTTGTTTGATGACGACTGGCGCCAACACGGGCGTTTCCTGTGCCGCGAGATCGTCCAGAAGCGCCGTACATTTCTCCTTGTCCAGCTCTTCGTCGGCTACCAGAAGGAAGCGACGCCACCGAGACGAGTCGAAACCCAGTGGCACGTGCGATGCTCCGTTCCGTGCGAGTGGCACACGAACCGGCGCGGCGTGTACAACATACGACATTCCAAGCACTGCACTAGGTTTCT